>PVJO010002353.1:21216-146016 GCA_004026905.1 Hystrix cristata | reverse complement strand
AAAAAAAAAAAAAAAAAAAGAAAGCTCCTTGGGAGCTGGGAATGGTGGTGCATACCTATAATCCTAGCACTCTTGTTGGCTGAGGCAGGAGGATTGAAAATGTGAGCCCAGCCTGGTCAATTTAATGACTAGCGAGACCCCGTCGCAAAGTGAAAAAATAGAAAAAGAGCTGGGGATGTAGCTTAGTGAGAAGGTCCTGGGTTTAATCCCCAGTACAAAAAAAAAAAAAAGTTTCTGGGTTAGGGGCATGCAAATTCTCTCGACAATTAAACCAATAACTATTCATCTCTGCCATGACCAGGATTTATTACCACTCAGCATCAACCTTTAGGCCCTCATCTGATTAACCATGAACCATGATGTTCAAGCCCATTTCAGAGAATGGGAGAAACTCCAAGGCAAGGTGACCACTTGAAGTAGCCTTTCCGCTTCCTTTTTTGTGGAGATGGGGGCTTGTCTCCCTGTGTTGTCCAGTCTGGTCTCAAACTACTGGACTCAAGCAGTCTTCCTTCAGCCTCCTAGTTAGTTGGGTCTCCAGGTATGCAACACTGCTTCCCACCATAAATTGTAGGTGTACAGCTTGATGACATTTGCAAAGTGAGCACACCTGTGGAAGCCAGTTCTTAGATAAAGAAATTGAGTATGTTCCTGCCCTCTATGAATCCTCTTTTTTTTTTAGTACTGGGGATTGAACCCAGGCCCTCTGCACTGAGTTACATCCCCATTTTTATTTTGAGACAGGGTCTCAGGAGTTGCTATATTGGCCAGGCTGGGTTAGAACTTTTGATCTTCCTGCCTCGCCCCTCCAGGGTGTTGGAATTGCAGAGATGTGCCACCATGCCCAGTTTATTTGTAGGAGTATCAAGAGGGCTCCTAGGAGCGAGGTATGGTGCCAAACACATGTAGTCCCAGCACTGTGGCTGAGACAGGAGAATCACGAGTTCAAGCGCAGCCATGGCAACTTAGTGATTTAGTTAGACCCTGTCTCAATATAGAAACATTTCAATAAAGGGCTGGAATACAGCTCAATACAACCCCCATTACCCCCCTCCCACCACACACCCCAGAAAAAAAAACAAAACTGTGTTGGGGTTGGAGCTGTAGCTCAGTGGTAAGAGTGCTTGCCTAGCAAGCACAAGGCCCTGCGTTCAATCACAAGCACCCTCCCACAAAAAACCTAGTGTTTGCTTTTTATAAATAAAATATCTGTGAAGCAATTATTAAGTGCAACTAGTTTAGATTTAACAATGTGCCAATTTGTAGTAGTGGTTTTTTTCAAATATAGTTAGTTGGCTTTCTTTTTATTATGTGATATATCTTTTTCCATCCTTTTACTTTTTGTGATAAAATATATGTAACGTAAAATTCACCACTTTGATCATTTTTATGTTTGCAGTTCAGTGACATTAAGTGCATTTACAATGTCGTGCAACTATCATCTCTACCCATTTCCAAAACTTTTTGTTGCAAACGGCAATCAAGTTCACTCACGTTGTGGCATGCATAAGAATTTGTTTCTTTTTTTTTTTTTTTTTGGTGCTGGGGATCAAACTCAGGTCCTTGTGCTTGCAAGGCAAGCACTCTAACCACTGAGCTAAATACGCAGAGCCCCAAGAGTTTGTATCATTTTAGGACTGAATAATATCTCATTGTCTGTATACCTCATACTGTTTATGCATTCATCTGTTGATGGAGTACATTCATCTTTTGGCTATTTTGAATTATGCTGATTAAACATTGTTATTACAAGTCCCTGCTTTCTTTTTTTGCAGGGTGAGGGAGTGCTGGGGATTGCTGGGGATTGAACTCAGGATCTTGTGCTTGCTAGGCAAGCACTCTACCACTGAGCTAAATCCCGAACCCTCCTTCTTTTGAAGTATACCTAAAGGTGAAATGAATGGCTCATATGGGAATTTTATATTTAACTTTGTTTGTTTATTTGTTTGTTTTTTATTTATTTATTTTTTTTATTTTTTTGGTGCTGGGGATCGAACTCGGGTCCTTGTGCTTGCAAGGCAAGCACTTTAACCACTGAGCTAAATCCCCAGCCCCTATTTGTTTGTTTTTTAGACAGGATCTCACTATGTAGTCCAGGCTGGCCTTGAACTCACTGTGTAGCCCAGGCTCAGTTTTAACTTGCAGCGATCCTCCTGCCTCAGCTTCCCAAGTGCTAGGATTACAGATATGTGCCACCACACCTGGCTTATATTTAACTTTTTGAGGTACTGCTGAACTCGTTTTTAAACCAGATGCACTGTTTTACAGTGCAGTAGAGTTTCAATTTCTCCACCTCTTCACCCCACACTTGTTATTTTGTTTTTTGGTCACGGGGGTGTGAAATCATGTCTCATTGTGATTTTGGTTTGCATTTTCCTGATGGCTAATGTTGCCCTGAATTGTTTCCATTGTTTTTTGTGTTTGCACTTTGGTACCACCCTGGTCCTTTCTATTTGAGGTGCAGGGGATGGAATCCAGGGCCTCATGCATGCTAGGCACAGGTTCTACCACTGAGCCCTACTCCCAGCCCTCATCCTTTTAAAAGTATAAAATATTTAGCATCCAAAAGATATAACTGATAATATAATAAATATCTATGTTTCCACTATACAGATGAAGAAAGAAAACATCAAGTGGCTGGAGATGTAGCATAATGATAGAGCACTTGCCTAGCACGTGCGAGTCCCTGGGTTGATTTTGCAGCACCAAACACACAATAGCAGCAACAATAATAATAATTTTTTTTTTTAAGTCATGGACCTGTTTGCGGTGGTGCAAACCTGTAACCACAGTTACTTGGGAGGCTGAGGCAGGGGGAACATATGAGCTCAGCGATCCAAGGCCACCATGGGAAACATAGCAAGACCCCATCTCAAAGAAAAAAGTAAAACAAATGAAGAAAAAATAAAACATCCCCTAAACTAAGGAATCCCTGTGCACCATTGCCAATCATGACTCCTCCTCCCTAAAGTAAACACTACCCGCGGCCTAATTTTTATTACTCCCTTAATAAAAAGTTTGTCATTGTATTATATCTGTATGTATGTCTTAACAAGAAGTGGTGCCGTTTTGTATGTTTATACAGCTTATTTAAATGAAATCATGAAATCATACACTGAATGTTCTTTACCTTTTTGGGGGTGAGGGAGTAATGGAGATTGAACCTAGGGAGCACTGAACTACATCCCTAGTCCTTTTTATTTTTTATTTTGGGACAGGGTTTTGCTGAGTTGCCCAGGTTCACCTCAGGCTTATAATCCTCCTACCTCAGCCTCTCAAGTAGTTGGGATTACAGGTGTGTACCACCAGGCCTGCTCTCATTTTTACTTTAGCAATTATGAATTAGCCAAGTTGGTGCTTGTAGCTATAGTTCATTCACTTTCCTGGATCTTTTTTTTTTTTTTTGTAGTAAATGTCCCACATCTGTCTATTTTCCTGTTAATGATCATTTACTCCCCACTTTTTTTGCTACTACAAACAATGCATGAACAAGATTTTTTTTTTTTTTTTTGAGACAAGGTCTTGCTATGTAGTTCAGGCTGTCCTTGAACTCACTGTGTAGCCCAGGCTGGCTTCAAACTCACGGTGATCCTCCTGCCTCAGCCTCCCGAATGCTGGGATCAGCACAGGCATGCACTACCACACCCAGCTTCGATAAGATTTTTGAAGGTATGCAAACGTAGGAGTGTGATTGAAAAGATGTTGGGGCGATTGGAGATTTAGCTCAGTGGTAGAGCACTTGCCTAGTAAGCACAAGGCCCTGAGTTTGATTCCCCAGCAACCCACCCCCACCAAAAAAAAAAAAAGAAAAAAAAGAAAAGATATTAAGGATATACATCATCAACTTTATCAGATACTGGTTGGATATCTCTTATCTGAAATGCTTGGGGACCAGAAGTGTTTCAGATTTCAGATTCTTTTCAGCTTTTGGAATATTTGCTATACATAATGGGATATCCTAGAGAAGAGACCTAAGTTTAAAAATGAAACCATTTATATTTTATACAATATTTTCAGTACACTTATGTTTTGATGAGGTCACATGTAGAATCATGTTTATACTTTTAATTTTGCAGCACTTTGGATTTTGAGTTTTCGGATTGAGATGCTCAACTCGTACCATGAAATTGTTCTCCACACCTACCGTTCCAATTTACATATTCCCAGGAGTATGAGAAGTCCCGTGGCGCACGTTGTCACTAACACTGACAACTGTCAAACTTTTTGATTTGCGCAGATCTGACTGTGCTGCAAAATAGATCTTACTATGGTCTTCATTTGCTCTTCTGTTCGTGAGTTTCTCTGTGTATCTGTTATTTTTGTTGTTCGAGATTTCTGTTCTGTGGCTTGTCCAGTTACGTTTTGCCTGCTCTCCCACTGGATTGCTTATGTCTATCCTATTTATTTATAGATCTTGTTTATGTATTCCCAATACTGGCCTTTTATTGATTACACATTGCAAAAATCTTCCCATCTGTGATTTGTGTCCCCTCATCCCCCCGCTCCCCCCCGCTTTTTTTTTTTTTTTTTTTTTTTTTTTTTTTTTTTTTTTTTTTTGGTGCTGGGGATCGAACTCAGGGCCTTGTGGTTGCTAGGCAAGCACTCTATCACTGAGCTAAATCCCCAGCCCCAAATGTTTCCCCTTTTCGTTTGTTTAACAGAAGGTTTTAAATTTCCTTTGTCTCAAAATTTTTAATTTGTCTCTCTTTTCCTTCATGGTATAACTTATTTAAAACATTTTTAGAGCTGGGTGTGGCGGTGCATGCCTGTAAACCCAGCACTCTGCGAGGCTGAGCCAGGGGGATTTCAAATTCAAAACCAGCCTAGGCAATTTAGCAATTTAGCGAGACTTTGTCCCAGAAATTTAAAAGGCCTTGCGTTTAATCCCCAGTACTGAAGAAAAAAGGAACAAAATCTTTCAGGGTGGGGTTGTAAGTCAGTGGTAGAGCATGTGCTTAGCATGTGCAAGGCCTGGGTTCAGTCTCCAGAACTCAAAAAAAAAAAAAAGAAAAAAAAGCTTTAACAACACCAAAGTTGAAACATTATTTGCTTGTATTTCATTGCTAGTTTTGAAGTTTTGCCTTTCAAGTTGAAGGCTTTAATCTTCTTGGAATTGATTTTTGTGTACGCTGTGGTGCAGGAGTCCCTCCCCACTGCCCTTTGTTTTCTATTTGGATAACAAGTTGTTCCTTCTCTAGGTGGTCAGTAATCAATGATAGTTGATTGTCATTCTCCTACTTAAAACCCACTAATGTTCTCTAGTCCATGAGGGGAAACCCCTATCTCCTCACGTTGGCCTGGTCAGTATTGCAGGAACCTGGACCTGCCCCCCACCACATCTCTCCTTCTCTAGCCACTCCAAGCTGCCTTCCCTTCTAAAGGGCTGGGGTCTCTCTTCCCTCTAATCTTCACTGGTTTTGTTTTCTGTATGTGGCATGCTGTTATCCTTTGGGTCTCCATGAATAGTAGTTACAGTTAGCTAAATAATGACTCTCCAAAAGGTATGTCTACATAGAATCTGTCAATGTGACCTCATTTCAAAAAAGGTCTTTGCATATGTGATTTAGTTAAGGATCTCAAAATGAGACCATCCTCGATTACCTGGGTAGGCCCTAAATCCAATGTCAAGTATGCTCGCAAGACATGGATGAGAAGAGACACAGAAAGAAGGAGAAAACCATGTGAAGATAGGGGCAGAGATTGGAGTGACATTAGCTAAGAAACTCTGGCAGCCACTGGAAGCTGGGAGAGTCAAAGAAGTATCCTTCCCTAGAGTCTTTGGATAGCATAAGCCCCGATGACCCATAGATCCTCCAGCCTTCAGGCTGTGAGGGAGTTAAATTCTATTTTAAGCCACCAGATTTGTGGACAGGGACCCAGACTGGAGGACTGGAGAAGACAAGGTGGCTGGTGGGATGAAGTGTGTTCAAATGGCCCTCCAGGAGCAGAAACGGCCTCTTACTAAAGGGCATGGCTACTCTCCCAGGTTAGACAGTGGCCAGGAAGGGGGTGTAACTGACAGGCCAAACCCTTGGCTCCAAATGTCCTCAAGGGAATGAACAAATCCACTTTGAGACAGCCATAGATGCCTCATCTGTGGAGGAGAGAGGGAGGAGGAGCCCAGGTAGGACCAAAGAGCACAAGCTAAGGAGGGAGCTAATACTTTAGGAGCTGGGGTAGGGGGAGGCCATGGCCGAGAAAGGACATGATGGAGATAAGGACACCAGGGACCTGGGAGGCACATGGCCTTGCAGTGGCCCCGAGAGAAGCAGACCGATCTCAAAGAGAGGGGCTAATCAAAGCATGGCTATAAGCAAGGTCATGGGGCAGCGGTGCAGCAGTAGACGCCAGCAGGCTAAAGGACAATTCTGGGACAGGGCAGTGGGAGGGCTCCTGTGTCTTTGGATTTCTTTGATCTCTGGGTCGCTTTGGCTGGGATAGAGCCTCAGGCACCAAAGGGGTCATGTCCTTTTAAACAAAATCAAACACTGGAGGTAAATCATTAACTCGTGGAAGAAACAAACAGGAGTATAGGCCATATCTCCAGCACCAGGACTCCAGGGTTACAGGGATGTTAAGAACCCTGCTTATCAGAAGTGGCTGCTAATCACCATTTCCCCTAGGCCAGGGCAAGCCTTTGCTGCCCGCCTTCTGTAAGCAGGTCTCTGAAGCCAGGTGCTGTGGGAACAGATGCACAAAGACAATCAGAATCTACCCTCAGCTCAGAACAGGGGAAACCATGCACCAGTCACCAGGCCCATCGTGGCCTGCTCCTCATCTCATGTATGCCTCAGACAGCTAGAGCAAGGATTGCCTGTGAAATGCAATCCCTAAACCCAAGCTCAGAGCAAGGGAGCAACCTGCCGTGGTCACACAGCTTGGCAGTGGTGGGGGAAAAGGTAGGAGCTGGCTTTAGCAGTAAGGGGAAGAAATTGCTAAGGTTCCAGGATGCGCTTAGGAATGTATAGGACAGTAAGCACAATTGGGCTTCCTAAAAGACAGAGCCCGGACCAGCAAAGCCATCATAAGGCAAGGCAGCTACTGTCTCTGTGGAATCACATAGTCTCCTGACTGCACGTCTCACTGAGCATTTATTTCACTCTCCCTTCCACTTGGGAGTTAAGAGCAAAGGTTCTAGCTGGGTAGAAACCTATAATCCCAGCTACTCAGGAAGCTGAAGGAGGAGGATTGGCTCAGCCTGGACAACTTAGCAAGATCCTGTCTCAAAATAAAAAATGAAAAGAGCAGGAGTGTAGCTCAGTGGTAGTACGTCCTTCAGCTCAATCTTCAGTAACCACCTCCCAACACACACACATACAAAAAAAGAAAGGAAGAAAGCAAGAAAGCAAGGGTTCTGGTAAGATGTGGGTCTAGCCCTGCCTTCACCATTTATTACCTCTGATCTCAGGCAAACTGGCTTCTCCACCTGTGAAATGGGGATATTACAGTTTCCAAGCAGGGATAAAAGGAGAGAACACGTGCGAAGCCTTGGTGCTGTGCCTGACCAAAATAAATGCTCAATAAACATGAGTTGTTGTTCTCATTTTATATGCTAGGAAACAGCCTCCCCAGTCTTCCCAGCTCCTGTACTCTCCACCAACTTACTAGCAAGCAACCTGGTTCTGACTTCCTCAGCCAGAAAACCAACTATAGCAAGGGACAGAGGTGGGGTTGTTTCACTCAACCACAGACTCATTTGTGTGTATGGACTAGTTGAAAGAAAAGCAGAGAAAGAGCAAACTAGTCAAAAGGTTTCTATTACAGAAATTTCAACTACAAGGTCTTACGGTCAGAAAACTGGTTTGCTGACCTTTCCAGATCCCTCCATCACAAATTCTTGGGGGTTGGGGGGGAGCAGTCTGTGGAGGGAAAAGCAGGACGAAGAGGTGGGAGAGGGCCTTGTGTTGTTTGGACAGGTACAGGGTGATGCTGACTTATGGGCTGCGGAAGGTGCAAAAGAGGCAGAACGGATGGTTTGGGGCCCAATTAAGGAAAGCATTTTATTTTGGCATAGACTTGAGAGTCGGTTATTCATGGAGCAGATATTTGTTGTGTACCACCTGTATTTGTGTCATTTTGCCAGGGATTACCTACCTCAGTGAAAGCCATAGTCCTTGTGCCCAAGGAACGAAATGGTCTAGCTAAGTGGATGAATGTTGAACAACACAATCCAAGCTGTAAGAGGGATCCACTCAATGTGCAAGAGAAGAACAGGACAGGCTGGGCATGGTGACACGTGCCTCTAATCCCAGCACTCGGGACATTGAGGCAAAAGGATAGCTGTGAGTTTGAGGGCGGCCTGGGATACAGGGTGGCAGGGAGAAGGAGAGAGAGAGGATGGGGGAGGGGGAAGGCACAGAGAGAAGGACGAGGGCGGGCACCTGCTCACCCAGGGCTGAAGAGCCAGGGACTATATGAGAGGAGGCAACTACCAAATTTCTTTTTGCTTTCGTGGATTTTACCTGCCTAGCATCCGTTCCCCTTTTCTGGGAAACACTCAGCCAGTTTCAGTGCATGTGGGTCAAAGTGGCTGACCCATGTGCCCAGCATCAGTCCTTTGCTCTGGAGAAGATGAGCTAGCTCTAGCAGAGTCTGTCCCTCTAGCCGTAGTGAATGGTTCAGCGAGGTGTAAGTCAACTTGATCTGGTCAATGAGAATCAAGCTGTGATTTGGATGAGTGCTGAGAAACCAACCACCCACCCCAGTGTTGGCAACGTGGGTAATAAGAAACAGGAAAGAGGATGGCATAGTGTAGAGTCTGAGAAAAATGACGTAAAGCAAAGCAGAGCCACAAGCCTGAAAAAAGTGTTACTGGATAATATCCTTTGAGCCCTTCAACTCAGCTATGTTTGGAACCAAAATTGCCCCTAAACTTTGTATTTGTATACAAAACATTAAATTCCCTTCTCTCTTAGTTACTTTTCTTGTTGCTGAGATAAAATACCCAACATCCACAAGTTAAAGGAGGAAAGGTTTATTTTAGCTCACAGTTTGTAGAAGTTTTGGTTCATAGTCAGCTGGTTCCCAGGCAGGGCAGCATGGCAGAGGGGCACAGCAGAGGAGAAACAGTTCATGGCATGGCAGGCAAGAAGCTGCATCAGCAAGCCTCCCCTTCCCTTTATATTCCATCAGTCTACAGGCCTATTGGTTAGTGCCACCCACACTGAGGGTGGGGCTTCTGTCTCCAGTAAATCCATGCAGCCACACCCAGAACTATGTTAAACTAATTTGTGTACCAATCCAGTATCGCACAACCTCCCAGAAGCCCCTCCTGTGAGCTTTGGGGGATATCTAGATATAAGTCACAACACCTTCTTTGCTTAAGGCAATCTAATTTTCGGTTCTGCCACAGTGAGCGAAAGAATTTGAACATGTGATATCTCTCTACCATCCCAGACTTTCCATTTTCCTTCTATTTCAAAAAATTCTTCTAAGTTACTTCTGTGCTATTCCAGGGTAGATATATGCATATACTGTACACATATATACACACAAATACATAAATACTTTTATTTTATAGAAAGAAAATATCAGTATGATTCCCTTATCTCATTTCCCCACCCTCCCCTACTAAAATTACTCATCATCATGAATCCCTTGTTTTCCTTTTACGTAATTTTTTTGGTACCTATATGTAATTCTAAATTTTAAAATAATTTTGGTCACTTTTAACTTTATAAAATAATATCATAGTGAATATAATCTTTTGGGGATTTTTTTCCCCAGTAAGCGCTATATTGTTAATACTTGTCCATATTGTTATGAGTCCTTGAAGTTCATATATATATATATATATATATATATATATATACACACACACACACACACACACACACACACACACAATGTACTGGATTGAACCCAGAGCCTTCACACCCTTTTAAAAATCTTTTATTTTGCGACAGAGTCTCACTAAGTCACCATGTTGCCAAGACTGGGCTCAGACTTATGATCCTCCTGCATCATCAATTCTTCAGTACCTTTCAAACCTCAGTCTCATTACTGTTTCACTTCAGGTTTCTATTTATTGATTTTTCTTCTATCTTAGATGAAAACAGGGAAGATGCCCAGAGGGAAAAAAAAAACCCAGTAATGGAAGTAAGGTCACTCGCGAAGCCATTCCTAGGGGGGAATCATACTTAGCTCCTGGTGTCTATGGCTTCCAAAAGCCTCAAGACTCCAGCCGACCAGGTCAAAGAAGGTAGCCATGCTGCAAGCCAGTGGTCCAAACACGTGAATAAAGAAAGCTTGTGGGACAGTTCTCTTCCACATTACATCCGTGCTCAGTGTTTAACTGTTGCACAGAAGCACCCGAGTAGAAATGAGACATTGTGGGAGTCTGAACATCACCATGGTGTATGCCTTTATTGGTATGGGAACTTGTGGGTTCTAGGTCTTGGTTTTTTTCATCTGTTAAACTAACAACAGTAGCAACTATATTATGTAAACTCTAAGGCGTCTTTTGGTGATAAAATGTGAGGACTACCTAAGTTTTATATCACATTTGGAGATTATAGTTGTCATCTTCTACATAGTGAGTTATTTCTTTTAATTGCCCTCAAATTGAAGTTATGAGGAACGCTACCTGTTTATTCATTCACTTCATATATTGAGTACTTCTTTATTTTAGGTCTTTTGCCTCCTCTCTTTCTCACCTTCCCTTCTTCCTTCCTTCCTTCCTTCCTTCCATCCTTCCTTCCTTCCTTCCTTCCTTCCTCCCTTCTTGTAGTACTGGGGATTGAACCCAGGGTCTTTGCACTGAGCTACTTCCCCAGCCCATTTTTACTTTTTATTTTGTGTCAGGGTCTCACTAAGTCACTCAGTTGCCCAGATAGGTTTGAACTGTGATCCTCCTGCCTCAGCCTCCTGATTGGCTGGGATTATAGGAGTGCACCACCACGGCTGGCTCTTTCTTACTTTTTCTTGATTCAAAGATTTTTTTTCCCCATGAGCACAATGATACTAGAGATTTTGAAATGGAACCGTGTTTGATTCAATTATTTCTAGCAAACTATGGTTTCTTGACCTACCTCAATCTGAGCTTCGTTTTAGTGTGTGTGTGTGTGTGTGTGTGTGCACGCGTGCACGTGTGTGCTCCCTATTGTTCCTGTAGCTGTCACTGACCGAGGCAGCTTTGCTGCTATATTGATCAGGAGTCTTTTGTTCCAGGAATGGATCCAGATGCTCAGAGGAGGCAGCCAATGCTCTTCCTCTTCTATGTCTCATCTTAGCTTGCCCCTGATGATGTGCTTCCCGGCCGCAGCAGCATTTTCTATATGGTTGAGGAAAATCGCCATACACAGTTTAAATTTACATAATCCTTATAGTTTGAGGTCCCAGAGCAGAAGATAGATTTTCTTCTGCCAGGTTGCACTAGATCAAGTTTCAGGGAAGATCGGATCACTGTAGCTAGGGGAGTGGAGTACTCCAGCCACTCTGGGTCCCATGTCCACCTACGTTAGGATGCTGAACTTTGTGAATGATGGGCCCATAGCAATACCATGGGTCAGGGAGGGGTGGTTACCCAGAGGAGCGGATGCTGGGTCAATAATCCCTGTTTGGGGCTGGGGATTTAGCTCAGTGGCAGAATGCTTGCCTAGTGAGTGGAAGGCCAAGTTTGATCCCTAGCACCAAAAAAAAAAAAAAAAAAAAAATTCCTGTTCGTTATAACATCCTGCAAGCTATGTTGTTTTCCTGTGAGTGGAGCATATGTTACTATATTATTGCCCAACTCTCTTTTTTTTTCCTGTTAACTCATTTCTGTGCTAAGCCATTCTGTCCAACACAGTTGGACAAAGCAAGTAATTCACTTTATTTCTCCTAGTGTTTTTTCCCAATCTTTTTTCTTTATCTTCAAATGGAGGTATAATCAGTGTAAAAGCAACCTGACTTGTCTATCTTTCAAAGATCTAATGACCTCTCACCCATCATCAGCCTTTCTTGGCCAAGTAGGCAGGTGATTCCATTTCCACTTCAATTAAATACTGCATGGTAAAGACACATGCCTCTTATGGTGAAGGGTGCTGCCCACAGATACAACTGTCTCCTATATATAGTGCGGTATTTAGACTTCTCAGATCTCTAAGCTTCTTCTTCCTTTACCTTAATAGCCCAGAAGCAACAGCTTTAGTACTTGGTACGATCAGTATTTATGCTTTCAGATTTCTCTTCTGTATCTCTTGAGCCAAATTTGGCCTGAAGATGAGTTTATTTAGCCCCCACAGTAACACAAATCTTGAAAACCTATTGTAAACTTTTAAAAAACAGAAGAAACTAGGTATAATGGTGCATGTCTGTAATCCCAGGACTTGGGAGGCTGAGACAGGAGAATTCAGAGTTTGAGGCCAGCCGGACTCTATAGTGAGACCCTGTCTCAAAAAACAAAACACAATAAAACAAAACCAATCAACCAACCAACCAACCAACCAAAAATGAACAAATCAAAGTAGATGCTGTAGACTTATCTGGACTTTTGCTTCTTTAAATCAGAAGACCTTTGAAGCTTAGACCCACACTCCCCATAGTGACAGCATGCTAGAGTGGCCCCCTAGACTGGCCACACATTCCCGGGCCACCACTCCCAAGGGCATTCCCACCTGAAGCCCCATTCCTATTTACCGTCTCATTTATTGGTTATTTTTGCTTACACCTGGCCCACTTAGTTCAGTCACATTCCCTGCCTGGGCCCTGAAGCATTGTTTGAGTTTGTGACTCCTGGCTGGGTGGCCATTGCAAATCAGGGACAGGTTGAAGCAAGGTTTAAACCACTGATGAGTCGAGGCCCAGATTGGCCTTCTGCCTTAAGGCTCCGCGCAGACATAGATTGATGGTACACTTCAAAGACAGAAGAGAGACTTCTAAGGGTTTTGAAAGAACTGCCGCTACTTGTCTGTATAACAACTATTGTACCTTTCAAGAGAATTATATGATGTTTAAATACAATAAATGAAAGTTTCCAGAAATAGATATAAATACTGTGGAAGAATGCTGGCATGTCTTAAATTTGAATCACCTGAAAGAAACAAAATGAGATTCAAAGTCTTAAATTATTTTGTAAAATAGTAAATGTGTACTTACAGTTTACTGGAATCTTTTATAAGGAAGAAAGGGAAAAGAGGAAAGAAGCAACTTGCATACAGGGACTGGTCAGTTCATGTTAAATTTAAATTTAATTTCTTTTCGTGGTACTGGGGATTAAACCCAGAGCCTTTGCACTGAGCTACGGTCCCAGCCCTTTTTCCTTTATTTTTTATTTTGAGACATGGTCTCACTAAATTGCTAAATTATCCAGGTTACATGATCCTCCTGCTTCAGTCTCTCAGAGCACTGGAATTACAGGGGTTCATCACCACACCTGGCTTAATTTTAATTTTTTAAACAATTAGAAGAAGTTGCAAAAGTAGCACAGGAGGGCCTATGTGTCCTTTACCCATCTTCTCCCAATAATGACATCTTTCATAATTATAGGCCAATCTCTTTTCATCTGCTAGTGGTACATTTTCTAGTAGTATAATTTTACTGGTACTTGATAACGTTTGTGCAATGCATCTGTATGTATATAAAAAATGAATGCTATCATCTGTCAATTTAGCAGATTAATCTCTTTATTTTATTTTAGTACTTTTGGGTAGATAATACGAGTATATGTAGCAACATTCATTAAGTTCAAATATACAGGGAATAGCAAGTCTTCCTCTCTTGGCTCCTTCCCAGTTACCTTGACTCTCTAGAGAGTCTTTTTTACTTTTTAGGTACTGGGGAGTGAACCCAGGGCCTTCCTACTGAGCTACATCCCTGGCTCTTAAAATTTCAAAATAGGGTTTTGCTAAGATGTTAAATTGCCCAGGCTGGGCCAAACTTTTGGTCCTCCTGCCTCACCTCCCAGAGTGCTGGGAATACAGGCATGCACCACCACGCCCAGCCAGAGACAATCTGTTTTTTAGGTCTCCGTTCATACTTAATGTGCACAAACCTTCACGTATCTGGTTTCCTCTTGCTCATGTCTCCCCTTCCATTGTAGCATACTATATGCACATCTTTTCTGCTTAGCGGTGTATATTGGGGATCATTCTGTACAAGTTCATAGAGTTTATTTTTTTAAATGTCTATTAAATATGCATCCTGCTATATATTAAATGGATATACCATAATTTAGCTAGCTAGTCCCTCATTGATGGGCACTTAGGTTATTAAGTGTTATTTCATATATATTTAGGTTATTTTATCATTAAAAAATACTGCAGCAAATATGCATGTCTGTTTTTATTTAGCACATTTATAGTCTCTTTAGGTATTAAAGCCTGTGTTTATGAACTTGACATGCCCAAGCTTCATTCTTTGGTCATATCAATAGAACTTTGATGATAGAAAATTTTCTGAAGCTTTGTATCATTTTCGGCCTAAGTCTGTGAGATTTGCTAAAAATTTGGCAGCTTTAACTGATGCTAATGCACCTGTTCTCAGTTATTTTCATCTGAGGAGTGTCTGATAAGTGGAGAAAGGAATAAATTACACCCTGGATGATTTACTAAGGATATGCCATGTGAGATAATGAATATGGATTACTTCTTTTTACTCCTATCATTTGATCCAGTCTGCTGATTCCATCCTTGCCCTTAGCTGGCAAGTCTTATCGCTTATTTATTTGAAGTTATTTCTAGCTCCCTTTACTGCCTGCCAGATTGTGGTGAAACTTCATTACTTAGTAAATACTTCCATTTCTAAACAGTTTCATGCTGCTGAGAGATGAATCATTGTTACCTCTTTGTTGCCAGCCTCTGTTATTAGCCATACCTTTCTGTAAGCACAGTTTAAAAAAATGAAAACCAGTTGTGTTTCTGAGCCTTGTCTGGGTTTACATCGCAGTTCTTGAGGGAAGTACTGTTCTCCTCCATACTCAGAATTTATTTTAGTCCCATGAAACGCAGTGCTCCCAAACAGCTGTTAACGAGCTGCTCTAAATGTCTGCAGAATAGGAGGGATGCACGTTGATTAGCTTATCACTAATTCATTTAGTCATTAATTCATGTAACAGATATTTATTGAGTCCCTACTCTGGGCCAAGTAGCTATGGCCTAAGTAAGTGAATAAAACAAAGGTCCCTGCTATTAGAGGGCTTATTCACTGGCATGTGTGTATGTGGGCAGAGAGGACAGACAAAAATAAATAACCAAATTACTTAGTATGTTAGGTGATAAATGCTGTATGGGTGGGAGGAAGCAGGGCAAGGGAGGTTAGGATTGGGGGGAGGGGACACATTGTAGTTTTGAATAGAACAGTCAGAGTGGGCCTTGGAAAGGGTGTGAGATTTGAGCTAAGACTTCAAAGAACGTAGGATATCCTTACACAGCAGTGTGTGCATGTGCATGCACACTTGCTTGTATGAAAATACCACTGAAGCCAGATGCGATGGCACATTTCTGTCAACCCAGCACTCTGGGAGGCTGAAGCAGGAGGATCAAAAGTTTGAGTCCTGCCAGACTGGTCAATATAGTGCTTTAGTGAGACTCTATTTCACAAACAAAACAAACAAACAAACAAACACTGAAGACTGATGCACATTATTTCTTCAGGTGCTAGGGATCAAATCTAGGACCAAGTACATGCTAGGCAAGCACTATACCACTGAACTATACCCTCAACCCTGAAAACTGAGGGTTTTTTGTTTTTGTTTTTGTTTTTTTTTGGTGATGGGGATTGAACTCAGGGCCATGTGCTTGCTATGCAAGCATTCTAACCACTGAACTAAATCCCCAGCCTGACTGAGTATTTTTTTTAACAGCTGTGTTGAGATATAATTCATATACCATAAAATTTGACCATTGAAAGTGTACAACTTAGTGGTTTTAAGGATATTTATAGAGTGTACAACCATCACCATCTTCTAGTACTGGCATTGTTTACATTAGCCTTCAAAGAAACACATTAGCAATCACTATCTAATCCTACTTCCCCCAGCCCATGGCAACCACTAACCCACTTTCTAACTCTATAGATTCTGGACATTTGAACAATTTCTTTCCTCTTCCCAATATAATACATTTTAGTTCTTATTTACACTTTGTTTCTCACACCAGAGAAACAACGTGATATTTAAACATGTGTGTCTGTTTTATTTCACTTAAGAGTATGGTCTCGATGTGCATCCATTTGCCTAGAAATGTCTCAAGTTTATTTTTCTTTATGGCAGAGTAGTGCTCCATTGTATAAAAAAAAAACCCCACATCTTCTTTATCCTTTCGTTCATCAGTTGATGGGCATTTGGCCCATTTCCAAGATTTGGCTATAACAAACTGTGCCGCTATAAACATGGGTTGTTCAAATAGGAAGGGGAAAAAAGGAGGGGGAGGGGGAAAGGAAGGGAAGGACAAGCAAAAAAAAAAAAAGAAGGAGAAAAAACCGGAAACAAAGCTTTTGTAAATAAGGAGAGGAAGAGAAGGGTTGAAGGGAGGGGAGAGGATGGAAATTAAAAAAGAAAGTAGCAAGAGGGGCTGGGGATTAGGTCAAGTGGTAGAGTGCTTGCCTCGCAAGTGCAAGGCCCTGACTTCAATCCCCAGCACCTCCACCCCCAGAAGAAGTAGTAGCAAGATATTATCAGGAACAGGTACAAATTCCCTATGATGAAAGTTATCATTATGTATATCTAAAATGTACCACGAAAATAAAATTTAAAAATATGTTGAAGTATTAAATAAAAAGAGAAAGTGAATAAAAAAGGATTCTGGGCATTTCGTATAAAGGAAAACATAGTAATGCTGTACTTAGCATAATATTTTCAAAGTTCATAATGTAGCATGTATCAGGATTTCCTTTTGGGAGACTAAGATTCCATTGTATTGGTAGACCATTTTTATTCATCAGGTGATGATGACCTTGAACTTTAAATATTACAAAGTGTTGTGCTTGGACTATAGTGATTGCCCTCCCCGTAAGGAAGGATTGGATGGCACCAGGGGGATCGGATGGGAAAGGGTGACAGTGCCCAGTAGCAGTCAGCTACTGCTGAAGGTTGATTTTGTTAAAACTAAAGAGTCACTTTCCCTAAAGCCCTATTTTCCCAGGTGCCCTGGGTGCTCCAAATGCAGTAACACAGATCTACGGATTTCTCTTCAAGTGTATTTTCCATTCCACATTTTGAAAATATTTTCCCAACTTTAAAATGTTACCTTGGAAAGTTGTATACTTAAGAACATTCTCAATGAATTTGGGAATTTTCTGTTTTAAATATTTTGGGTGTGGTAGCAAGTACATAGCAGAACATCCTAACCAAATAATTGCAGGTATCTGAACAAAGTTATTCTGGCCAGGAAAGGAAGAAGGAGGAAGACACATGAACAAAGTAAGAACGGAATGTAGCTTCCGAAGGAGGGTTTCGATCCTCATTGACTGGACGCGGAAGGAAAAAGCCTGCCCCAAAAGGGGTAGAGGGGGTAGTACCATCTTCTGGGTGACTGGGAACCCCTGGGTCCTTAGGCGCGTGTCTCTGTCCTGTTAAGTCGCCAGTTTGGGCACTAAAGGCGCTGGACTCATCCGCCCTTTGCCCTTCGGCATGTGACAAGACTCAAGTTTCAGAACTTCTTCGGAGGTGGGTGAATTAGTCTCTTGGATTGCTGAAAGAAGACTCCATTAGAATCCAAATGACTTCTTCATTACGTGTGCCCTACCCGCCCCTGCTCCTCCAGTTGAGTAACTGTGTAAACAAGAATCGGTCCCATCCCGGCACAGCAGAGCTGCAAACAGCCCCATCCCGGAGGTGAAGGTGGGGATAAAGGGCTCGGTGCTGGCGTCCACCCCCGCAGGCACTTGGCAGAGAGACCTTCATGCCCGAATGGCTGTAACTCCTGTACCAGATCAGGACACTCATCGCCCCGGAACAGGTTGCAGTCGGATTCCCGCCGAACCCTGGCAACCTCGAGGAGAAAGTCTGCGGAGGAGGGCGGAGCGAGGTTGAGGGGGCGGGACCACAGCGTGAGGGGCGGAGTCATAGAGGGGCGTGGCAAAGATCAAGGGAGGGGCGGGGTTAGGAGGGCGGGGCGGAGTATGAAGGCGGGAGGGGTGGGGCGAGGGCGACCGGGTGGAGTGACGGTAAGGGGGCGGGGCGCAGGCGGAGATCGGGGCGGGGAGGGGAGGGGCGTGCCTGGCCGCGGCCTCAGGGCCCCGCCTCCCGCCGCAGGCGCGCCCGCCCCGCCTTCCCGCTCCCCACAACGGCTACGAGGGCGGCGGGGCCGAGCGCCGAGAGGGAGGGGAGAGCGGGTCACGACGCTGCCGGGGCGGGGATAACCCCTCACGTGGAGCAGATGAAAGGGCCGCGGCGAGACGGCCGGGGGAGCCGAGCCGAGCCTGCGACCCACAAAGCCGCCGCCGCCGCGATGGGGCTGTGAGGCGTCCGCCCGTTCTCGGTCCTCCGCCGGCCCGCGACTATGCCCGGCCGCGCCCGCCCTCCGCGCCCTCCCGCCGCAGGACCATGAGGCCGCGCTCGGGCGGGCGCTCAGGGGCCCCGGGCCGCCGCCGCCGCCGCCCCCGCCGCCGCTCCCGCGGCCCCCGCGGCCGCCGCCTGCCGCAGCCGCCACCGCTGCCTCTGCTGCTCGGGCTGCTGCTGGCGGCCGCGGGGCCAGGCGCGGCGCGGGCCAAGGAGACGGCGTTCGTGGAGGTGGTGCTCTTCGAGTCGAGCCCGAGCGGCGACTACACCACCTACACCACCGGCCTCACGGGCCGCTTCTCGCCGGCCGGGGCCACGCTCAGCGCCGAGGGCGAGATCGTGCAGGTAGTGCCCGCCGCCCGGGCCCCGCGCCGTCGCCGCCGCCACAAGATGGCCCCGGGGGCTGCGCCCGCCGACCCCGCCGTGGGCTGGCGGGCTGGCGGGCGGGAGGGCGGGCGGCGAGGAGGCTGGCGCATCCCTCCCCGGAGGGCCTCGGGGCGCTGCAGCGGGGGCCAGCGCACGTGGGGGCCCGGCCTCCAGCGGGTCCAGGCGCCGGAGGGAGCTGCAGGGCCCGGCACCCACCCTGGGCGGCCCCCTTGAGCTGGTTGAACGTTCTGTCCGCCTCAGGTGGAAGTCCCGGGAACTACCTGTTGAATGCCAAGTTTGGAAGGACAAGTGTTGCAAGGATGGGGTGGCTTCTTTCAGGTTGCGAGCTTTGCTTTCCATCCCTGCGTGCTCCGTTTGGGAGCGGCCAGGTTTGTCGGAGGGGCTGTATACCTCTGTGTTATTTGCTTGGAATCTACCACCAGTCTCATCTAGGCGCTGACTCTCGGGTAGGGCTCTAGACAGGCTGCAGCAGGCAGGGGAGCAGGCGGGAGACCGAGGAGTGGGAATCAGGGGTGCCCTGGAGTGGCGGTGGAAGGCAGCCCTCGTTGCGTTCCTCAGATTACAGAGGATGGGAGGGAGACCGCCTCTCGGCCAAGGACTAATGCGGAGGCCTTGCAAATCGGGAGCCAGGGTCGTTCACTGACAGGGCCTCCACCTTGCTCCACATGAAAGGAAGCAAGCTAGGGAGAGCTTTAAGTTATGTCCACTCTTTCAGGGAGGAACTTTCAACTGAAACCTCAGCAAGGGTTGGCTGGGTGAATTTCCCGCTTCCTTGGCTACGATTTTAATCAACTTGCTAGTAGACAGCGCACTTACGGCTGGCTGTTAATAGGTGTGCATTTGGTGAGGGTGATTTGAAATGGTTAGCCTTTGAAAGAGCCTTTTGGGGCTACGGCATGGCTGTAGGGCCTAAACTTTGGGACTTCTGCGCTTAACTGTTAAGAGAAGGGGACTGTATGGAATGACTCCATAGAGTATAGATAGCTTTCCTTTCCCCTTTAGTGCAGACTTAGCACTCTGCATGGGTAAGGCAGGGAGCTGTGTAGCATGGATACTTAGAGGTGTGTCCTTATAAAGCTGGGGGAGGTACCTGTGCCCCTGATTAATCAGCATTGCCTTACAGGCCTCTTTTTCCCATTTTAAACTTGCGCCAGGTAAATAGAAGGGGAAACACACTGACTTCTGTGCCTGCAAATATTAAAGGCTTTTGGGCTTTTTTATCCTCATAATGTTATTACTGTCTTGAACTTTTAGGCTTTAGAGAGGATGCTTTGCTGAAGATTCCTAAGCATTTTGATTGCAGCCTTCAAGAATAGTTTAAATCTTAATCTTGCTCTTTATGACTCTTTGCCCCTCCTTGAGATGTTCACTATGCCTTTATGGCTCTAGAGAGGTTTGATTTACAGCCTTCCAAAGGGCGAAAAGATATCTTAATGTGGCACTTCACTTTTTGGAGGAGACTTTTGAAGTTCGTGATTTTTATCTGTGTTGTTTTAACTTGTACTCCTTCTCTGTGCTAATTTGATTGGTGAGCTATCCATTATGGCTAGTGCTGTGCTTTGGAAATAATCTTGGGTTCACTATTTAATAGAAAGTTAGGGGCCGGGGATTTAGCTCAGTGATTAGAGTGCCCGCCTCGCAAGCACGAGGCCCTGAGTTCGATCCCCAGCACCACAAAAAAAAAAAAAAAAAAAGAAAGTTAGCAGTTTTAACACACCATTGGTAACTATTTTATCCTTGTGAGTAGAGAGATACTGTATGTATTTGGCAGAAGAAATCTATTCTCTTTTGAAGCTTTTTGAAATGCTTATCTAACTTTAGTAGTCCAATAGCCTAGGCACCCCCCTCTCCAAAGTCAGCAATTGCTAAGGAAAGAAAAATGACTTAAATGGTATTTAATAAGTTTACCTGTTAAGCAGTCACTAATAGGTATCCTTAATTCCCTTATAACTGTCGTACTATTGGTAGGTTTATCTGAGCTGTCTGAATAGTCATTTCGTGGTGCACTCTGTGTCTTTAATAACTTTATTGTGGTGTCCAACTCATTGAACTCTGTCCACAGACGGAGCACAGTGTGGCTTTCAGGACTGTGTATACAAAGGGTGGCATGTTTTTATTAGTTCTTCATATACTGCCCCTGAAAAAGGTTTTTTGTTTTTTGTTTTTTGTAAGGAAAGCTGATGTTTTAGGACTGCTGATGGAGAATATAGCTTTTTTTGGTGAGAAATGAGAAGTAGTAGAAAATTGGTGTTCAGCTTCAGATTAATCATGTTTTCTAGGTACTGTTGAACTTTTCAAAACCAAAATGACTTGCCATTTAATGTTTTATGGTCTTAAGTTTATTTTCTGATAATTAAAGCTAAATAGTAGCACTACAGCATTACTTTGTTATTTCTAGTGGGGTTCTATAGCTTTATTGTTCTTGGTTGAAGAGAAAAACTTGTTTGAAAGTCCCTCTCCTGAGCCGGAAATGGTGGTGCAAGCCTGTCATCCCAGCACCAGAGGCTGAGGCAGGAGAATCATTGTTAGTTCAAGGTCAGGCTGAACTGTGTAGTGAGACCCTGCCTCTCATTTAGGAAATTCTAAGATTCTAAGATTAAAAATTTGGTTTATATTACTGCTTTTCCTTCTTTGCCATTCTATGTCAATGAAAGTATGTGTGTGTATATACATAGCTGTTTATACAGTAGATACCATAGCATAGTCTGGGTTGCCCAGTTTTTTCTAATTAGAGTACCTGTTCAGTCATTTTCATGGGTTAAGGTAGGGGAAAGTGTGTGTGTGTGTGTGTGTGTGTGTGTGTGTGTGTGTATGTGTGTGTGTTGGGGGAATGGGGTAGTAATTCATACTTTGGGGTTAGATACTAGGAACCTTGGTGCTCTCCTTATGCATTTGAGGCTTATATAACTATCCTGAGGGCACTAATGTAGTCTACAAGAAGATTTTTTTTTAAAGTATCTCCATTTGTGAAAATTGTGATGAATAGAATATGGAGGTATGAAATTCCATTAATTATCTTTGTTATAAATTTAGTTATTCAGGATTACAGTTCATTTGCATGTAAGAGTGCCAGGCAACAGTTTGAGTGCTGAGGGAATTAATTACACTTTTCCTGTAGTTCTGAAGTGTGGAACTTTAAAGGGTTCTCAGATATATTGATACATATTTCATCTTTGAACCAATTTGTTGCTGTTAATGAGATCGTTATCTGAAACTTTGAGTCTTGGCTGTGCAGCCCACATGGTTGGCAATGTTAAATGAAGGACCGATTAAACATTGGCTAGTGGTATGTGGATTGGTTAAACAAAGAAAATTTGGATTGCTAGAGATGAAAGATTGTTTTAAAGTGGAAATACACTTTTCCCCTTGAAGTCAAATATTTAGAAATGCTTGAAAAATTCATTTATTGAAGGAATCTGAGTGATAGGTCCTGTGTAACGTTTAGTATCAACCTTTCTAGATCCTGGGTTAAGGGTTGAATGGACTTGAAGCTGAGACCATTGAGAACTAAGTTGTTATTATTATTATTATTATTATTTAGCTCTTAGGGGTAGGAGAAGAGCTGGGTGTGGGTTAGAAAAGCTGACAGAGGTCCTTAAATAGCCTTTGTTAACTAAAAGTATCACAGAGAATAATTTTAGGAAACTTAATTTCTCTGCTTTGTTTCCCTGTCAGTGTGTTTTTGCATTTTAGCATTTGATCAAACACTTTCTTTTCATCCCCATTTTAAATTAATTTACCAGGCCTGCCTCTAAAAATTGACTTGGCCTAATAGAACAATTGCCTGCTGAAGCTGACCTGGATTTACACAGAAAGGGATTGCTGACTGTCTTATCAGATGGGCCTTTGTAGGTTAAGACCAAGCATTTGATTTGGGGGGAAAATTAGGGCCATGTTTTATGACCTTATAAATTAGGCTTTCTTGTTTTCTGTATCGTACCCCCAAATCTGATGGGAATTACTAGTACAATTCTGCATATGCATGAATATGCGAGGGGGAGATGAGCAGAGTCCGTAGGCTAAAGGGAAAACCATGATGCACTGTGTCAAGTGTGTTAAGTGTTTGTTCATCATATTCTGACATTAATAAAGCATTGGCAACTATTGCTAACCCATTTTACAGGGGAGGAAATTGAGACTAAGAAGGGGGAAGGGGAGGTTCACTTCTCTAATCTACAGCTAGCAAATGATCTAACCTGGATTGAAACCCGGCTCTGTCTAACGTCTGTGCTTTTGTTTCTGCCAAATAAGTAGAAGTTGGCTGGTTAGGAGTTTGGTACTAATTCAAGGCTAATTTTAACAGTGTACTACAGGAGTTCTTAACCTGAGGGTCACAGACTCCCAGAGATGTTAGGTACACAAACCTGTGAAATTATACACACATTCTTATGAATGGGCTCTTTTGTTTTCCTGAGAAGACATACACATTTATCTCTTGGATGGTTCTATGATGCTTCCTATTCCAAGAGGAAAAGAGAATTTCTATTTAGTACTTGTCGTCAGATAGTCTAGCACTGCAAATTTAAGTGGAGTGATGTGGGCTTTGGGCTGAAAGAGTTGGAGGGAAGAAGTCTGTAGGTTTGCATACCTCCATTGGGCATATTCACTTGACAGACATTTACCCCAGTCCTGTTTAGTGCCAGACTTTATATTGCTGTTGTCTTCGGTGTTCAGTCTCTTATGGAGACAGACATGCATGGATAAATGATAAGCCTTCCCAATTGTATTTTTCCACAGAATTGAATCCTTAGTCCCTAAGGTATTCATTATATATAGTGAATTAACTTCTCTCCTGTGTATCTCCATCTAGTTATGCATCATCCTTGTATTTGAATGAAGCGCACAAACATGATTATCTGGATGCAGAATTTGGGAGAGTAGAGTGTAACTTCATTAAAAAAATGAAGGGGAGCATCTGTCAGTGTTGAAATGCCTTAAGAGCAGATCCTACACTTTCCTTTGTGGACCTGGACCCCAGAGGGATCTTTGCTCATCCCTGTACCTACCCTGGGGGCCCTATGCCTGCTAATTATCAGACACTTGATATTTTCTGAACAAATGATGGATTTAGAGTAGACATCAGGTAGACAGTGGGTCTTACGGGGTTGGATTAATTAAAGAGAATACCTTTATTTGGTGTGGCCAATGAAGTTCAGGATTACTGTTCCTTTTTTGGTTAGATGGAAAGGATGGTTCTCTCTGGTTCCAGTATGTCCACTGGTATTATAATACCAGTTTGTATGAGAGTGATCTGTATGGAGTGTCTGTGCTACAGGGCAGGGTACCTGGCATTATCAAAGTCTGAAGGTGTCCTTTTCCTGATAAAACAGTAAGTGTATTAAGAAGCCTTAATGTGGATAGTTGTTTTAAGGTTTGGATCCTTAATGTAACTGAAAGTAACTGTAATCCTTGAGAATAACTGCAAAGACTTGGTATTCAGAATCATCATTTTTTGTTTGTTTTGGTTTTTTGAGACAGGGTCTCACTATGTAGTTCAGGTTAGCCTTGAACTCATGGCGGTCTTCCTTCCTCTGCCTCCTGAATGCTAGGATTACAGGTGTGTGCCATCATACCTGACTCAGAATCATCCTTAATCTGAAGATGTACCATGTGAAATTTTGGCTTATGACAATGTTTCCCTAGCTTCGAGAACATGGATTTGTAGTTCATGACAAAAATGATATTTAAATTAATCTTCCTTTTTTTTTTTTAACCTTTTTCTTTTTTGGTGCCAGGGATTGAATTCAGGGTCTTGTGCTGGCAAGGCAAGCACTCTGCCCATTGAGCTAAATCCCCAGCCCCTTAAATCAGTCTTCATAATCAAAAGAACCAAATATGATCCTTCAGTGTCTTAGATACGAAGACTGAAATCCAGAGAGGAAAACCACCTTGCCAAGGGCCACATAGTAAGGATGGGGATATTGTAGGATTAATTATGTCCCCTGACTATAGGTACAGCTATGTTGTCTCTGGGCTGTATGTGGACAGAGTATACTAGGGGGGACAAGGTGAAGAAGTGTGACTTAGGGTCAGGTGTATAACTGAGGAAAGCCAGGCATTCTTTTTTTTTTTTTTTTTCTGTTAGCAGTGGCAAAGTTTATTCAAGAAAGTAAAAGTGAAGAGTAGGAGAAAAACTGGCTTTGCAGAGCAAACTTGGGCGGAGTAAAGAGGAAAAGAGGGTAAGAGCAAAGATAAAAGTGTGTGCTGGGCCTGGGAAACCCAGCATGGGCTACCGTGGAAAGCTATGATAGCCCGCCAGGCATTCTTTAATTGTACATTGAGTTTAAGTAGTTGCTTTTCTCTAATCCATTTAGATTTTTTCATTCTTATGTGGCATAGTTTTGAAAAATAGCTAATGAAGCTGGGCATAGGGGCATGTATGTGTAGTCTCAGTTCTTGGGGGACTGAGGCAGGAAGATTCCTTAGCCCAGGAGTTTGAGGTCAGCTGGGGCAACATAGAGACCCCATTAAAAAAAAAAAGCTACTAATGAGCAAGTGCCTTGGGCACAGGGCTTTGCTCGCTCTATCTATCTATCTATCTATCTATCTATCTATCTATCTATCTATCTATCTATCTATCTATCGAGGCAGCCTGTCACTTATGTAGTCCAGGCTGGCCTTGAACTCACTGTGTAGTGCAAGCTGGCCTACATAGTGATCCTTCCCCCTCAGACTCCCAAGTGCTGGGATTACAAGCATGGACCACCACACCTGGACTTCACTCTATTTAATGGACAGAGTAGATGGCAAAGTAGAGGAACCTGAGAGTGGAGAGGTAAAATTACTCGTCAGAGTCACTGACCAAATCGGTAGTAGAGCTGAGATTCAGACTGTGGTCTGAATGATTCTAATCTTTTCTTTTCTCTGCTTTACTTGGCACTCTCTTATGATGAGATTATGTGAACTGATGGTGGCATTGAGATTTGAGTTTAAACCCAGAATGATTGACTAAGAAATGAATCTGTAACTTCAACTGAGAAACCCCCCATCCTCACAGAGTTCTACTTCCTTCCTTCCCTTTTTCTTCTTTTTTTAAAATCACAGAAGGCTCTAACTTGTTTTTTCCACTAAGAGTGAGGCTGCCAAGTTTGGGAAGAGGGACCAGTGACTTGAAGTATACAACTGTCACTCGATGGCACTTCCGTTGTTTTTTTGGCTATTAGGAAAGCTGGAACGGCTGAAGTGTCCTGGCATTTAAAGGGATTTCTGGTGTGAGACACACCTCCTTCCTGTGGCTTTTTAGAGTCATTCAGGAGTCTGCACAGCTTTCTACAAAGAGGTCATGTCCCATGTTTGTCACCTTTCTAACTTTGCACAGGCTGCACATTCCCTAAATGTTGATTAAAAGACTGTAAGAACCTGAAGCTGTGAATTTTCTTTGTTCCTTCCATCGGCAGACGTTCAGTAGTGTCCTCTATCTACCAGACACTTGATGGGGAGAGACAGAGAACATGGATGAGTAAGACTCAGTCCCTGCCTGCAGGCAACTGAGTATAGGGGCCAGACACCAAGCAAGCAGTACCTTTCACTGGGACATGTCCTATCTGGTAGGACACAGTCTATGGAACAGTGAAGAACTCCTGGGAGAGGGAACTTGGCCCTGGTGCTGAGTTCGGGCCTGGGCAGTCCATTGTATAGCACAACACAGTATGTGGATTTGAGCAGTCTGGCCTTTTGGACTCATTTTTGTCTACCTTTGAGGTTAAGCCTGATAACCCCTTTGTGGAGACGTGCCTTTGTAACTGTCAAACAGAATAAGCAGGAGGTAAAGAGTGGAGGCTTTTGTTCTATTTGTAACCTGAATGAGATGTTTTAAAATCTGACTTTTTGCAGCTCTGTTGACTCATGATAATGTGAAAAGAATAAGATCAGCCAGCCCATTGTGGTTCAAAGGAGAGCATTTTATTTTTATTACTCTTAAGATGTAGTGTAAGACTTGATATTAATCCTCTTCTCTTTCCAGCAGCCAGCGTGATATGATTATTTAGAAACTGGGTGTGAGAGCTGATTTGGTGAAAATAAAGTGATGATCCTGGAAGTTTGATGTGAAAATCTGGTATGTTGGAATGGGAACTTCTGGCCTCTGGCACAGAAGTGGCTGCATTTTTAAACTACAGGAGTAAGGATGGCTCAGTTTTAATTGTAAGATCCCATCTAATGCTATAAGAATTTGATTAAAACCTGATTTTCTGCTTGAAATTGTAAAAATAACTTAGGTTTATTATATAATACTTGGAAAGTACAGAAAAATGTGAGAAAAATTTCTAGTGTCTATAAGCTTTTGTGTTTTGTATGCTTTTACAAATTTTCCCCTTTGTGCCATTATATAGATTTTAAAGAAACTTGGAAAAACATTATATAGTTCTTACAACCTTTTGTCTACTTTGAAAATTTTTCTATTACCAAATATTTTGAAACATTCTTAGTGACTATAACATGTTTTTATTTTCTGTTATTGTAAGTAATACTATGAATAATAGTCTTTTTTTTTCCTCTCCCCCTTTCTGTGGTGCTAGAGATTGAACCCAAGGCCTTGTACGTACCAGGCAAATGCCCTACCACTGAGTTACAGCCCTAACCCCTTTCTGTATCTCTTGATTTTTGTTAGAGGAGTTCTAGAATTAGGCACATTGGGTATAAACATTTTTATGACTCTTGCTCCCATTGTCATTGTTCTGCAGAAGATTGATTCTGGTTTATGCTTTCCTCAGTGTACCCTGTGTATTTCTTTAAAAAAAAAGGTCATAAAAATAACAAAACCCTTCATAAAATGAAGGCCTGCATATTCCTAGCATTTAGTAAACGGTGAAATACTAGCGTTTTCTCTGTCATGAGGCCTGAATTACGGTTATTTCTGCATAGGTGCCTGGCATGTTATCTGAGTACCTGCACTATAGGTGTCTCTGAGTACTCTTCAGGAGTAGAGGCTGCCTTTGTGTTCCGGGCAGAGACAAGGTGGCTGTCTGGGCAGATGGCTGTGTTTGGAGGCCTAGATGTTGTGGCATGACCAGTGTGCTGCCTCTTCCCCCGTGGCAGCAGATTATTCTCTGGGAGGGTATAGCCGTACATGCTGTTTCCCACTCAGCCTTTTTCCCAAGGAGCAGGCTCTTTGCTTATGAATAGCATGGGTTTGGAAAGGCCCAATGAATCTGTCCTTGAATTCTGAGTGACACTCAGAAAGTTGTTGGTGGGTAGAGATGCTAGTATAGAGCCAAGCACCAGATCCTCAGGGTTGCGTCTAAGTAGCAGGCCCATGGGTTGAAAACAACTTCTAGGCATTTTGTTTCATTCCTGTTAAATACCTAGAAATTTTACATACACATCTGCACTTGTTGAAAAATTAAAAGATCTGGCAACATGGGGTTCACATTCCCGTGTGCTAAGAGCCTGATGTGGCAGAGTGGCAGGCAGCTTTGCCCTTCAGATGTGGCACGAGTCCTTGTGACATTGCCTGGCTTACTGCTCTCACTGCCAGTTTCACGTACCAGCGCCTGGCCCATGCAGGCATTGGTGTTTGCCATCCTTTCTGTCTCTGT
This sequence comes from Hystrix cristata, assembly GCA_004026905.1. NCBI lineage: Eukaryota > Metazoa > Chordata > Mammalia > Rodentia > Hystricidae > Hystrix > Hystrix cristata. The sequence goes on along the minus strand of PVJO010002353.1, from coordinate 117,678 downwards.
AAGTGCTGAAGTTGAACTCTTTCGAATTGGTGAGTTTCTTTTCTTTTCCTCAAACATCTTGTGTTTCAGATGTCCGTCAGAGGATCCTAGGAACATGAAGTCATGCTGCTGGTGAAGGCCAGACTGCCCCTGATGTGACCAACATGCTCTTTTTACTTTAGTGTAGATGTGTCCATTTTCTCTTGGATTTCTTGAAGGCTGGGGTCTCAGGGCCACTTCGTCTGTGTCTTTATAAGGATCTGTGTCTCTGTCTTTCTTCTTCTATTTTTTATTATAATAATTACTCTTTGAGCTGAAGAACACCTTGAAAATGGCATGATTCGGCTCTTCTTTTGCACTAAAGCAACTGGACAAGGGCTTTCAGCCTTTGGTCATAAAAGAAGCTGGAATTAGAACTCAGGTCTTGGGGCTCCTTAATGGTGGTCTTTCTAGAACAGCATCCCATTTTTTGATGATTGAGTTCCAGAAAATCTGTGAGCCTAGTGCTTTAGGAAATATCTGAAGTGTCTTTCTATGCCTCAACATTCCTGGTACACTTTCACTTGTGTTATCTTGGTCTGGGAGTACCCTAGCAAGCCATCTGTCATTTAGGTGATCCTAGTTGCTAAGACTTGTCCCAAACTGGATACAGAATGCTTTTCTTTATACCTAATTGTGTATTTTTTTTCCTTAAATTTGACATTGTGTTCAGCACCTTTATATGATTTTTGGAATATCATTGAGTACCCAGAGATGTGGCGTCTTTACAGAGTTTCTTAGTCTTGGAGTAGGTGGTGAACAGATAGCTAATGACATGTGAAGAATGTTGTAAACTTGACTTACAAGGCTATTTCAAAAGTTAAATCAAGTTACCTTGTCACTGAGTCAAAAAAAATGATGGTGTCCTCAATATGATGCTTGGCTTGCTCTGATTCCTGTTGACTTTACTTCTTTATGCCCAGTGTGGCCTAAGCCATTTCCCATTTTCTTTCCTCCCCTCAGCTCTTCTTTTTCTACCAGATTCATCTTTCTCAAGTAACCTCTGATCACATTAGTCCCTTGATCAGAATCTTTTGTGACATCCCACTGTTTACTACTGAGTGACTTGGCTGCTTCAGTCTTCTTCACTGTTGACTCTGGGATGTGGGCCTGTGTTTCTACCCTTGTTCCCTGAATGAGTCCTAGGCTTTCCTCCCTTTGAGCTTCTCATTTTAATTACCCTTCTGCTGAAATGTCTTTCTGTGCCTCAACATTCCTGACTCCTATCTTTACCTTCTGTTCTTTTTATTCTCTTCCATCTCTCCCACCTGCACACAGGTTTTCAATCCTTCATCAAACCTTTCCTTGTTCCACCAGCATGTTTCTCTGAGCCAGAACACTTCAAATCTCTGTTGCCTTGTGAGTAAAACTCTCTGATATTTACTGAGCTGAATTCCTTCTAGGTTTTATTACTTTGATGGGGGATATTAGTGTAGCCAGAAAAAAGACTTGACTCTTTGAAAGAGAACTTTCTGTGATTGTAGCAGTATTCACAAGTAGTTTTTAGGCATGGGTGTGTCCTCGGGCTATTCCAAATAGAACCTCGGCCAGGTTCTCACAGTAAGTTCACCTTGCCTGTGCTTTCTTGGAGGTCTGGAGAGAGAAGGCTGAGTGAGAAGATGGCCCTCTTTAACACCTTCCATCCTGCTGTGACTGCCCTGGATACATTGTTCTGAGCATGCTGTAGAAGAGAATATAGCCTGACTGTAGAGTTTTAAGGATGTGTTTTATTTAAATATGTGTAACATTTCGTATCACTTAAAAATTGGTAGTTTAGGAAAACAGCAGAAGTTATACGTAGTTCTAGAATGACCCACCAGAGACAACTGTATGTGGTTGCAAATTTATACCATATGGCTTCCTCAGAATTTTTTTTTCTCTTTTGAAAGCTCTGGCATGGGCCTTGATCTTGTGTGTAAGTTTCGGATGTAAAGCAGAATTTTAGAGGAGTATAGTAGTATTTATGAAGAGGTCAACAGGCTATGTGCGGAGGAATTTTAGATTTCAATGTAGTGAACATTTGATTTTCTACTCTATGGGCTCTTTGTAAGCATTTGGGAAATTATTACATATTGCTTATTTCTTCTACATGTCCCGTGCCTCCACCCCCATCCCCAGTACTGGGGATTGAACCCAGGACTTTGCACATGTCAGGCATGTAGTTTACTACTGAACTACATTCCTCAATCTTTTTTTTTTTTTTTTTTTTTAAGATTTGAGACAGGGTCTTGCTAAGTTGCCTAGGCTGACCTCAAACTTGCTATCCTCCTGCTTCAGCCTCTTGAGTAGCCAAAATTACAGGTGTGCACCACTGCACTGGTACATGTGTATGTATGTATTTATTTATTTGTTTGCTGTTGTTTTTGTGGGACAGTATTGATTGCATGGGCATGGGGACCTTCAGGAATGTTCCAGAATCTATTCACTGGCGTTAGGTGGTTTTCCTGTTGTCTTTTTGTGGCACGTCCACTCCAGAACTGTTCTAGTATCCATCAATAAATGTTACTCTCATTTTCATATCACCTCAAAAGATTATTTTGAAGTTTTGGTGCTATTAGGTTTAAATCTCTAGGGCACATATAAACCGTGGTATTAAATGTGCTGTATGAGTGATTTCAAGTTTCAGTGGCAGTGGTAATTTTTGCATTTCCTGACTCTTGTGTTTAAATTTGCAGTCTCAACATTGCATCACCATAGGTTTTCACATTTAATGAATATTTATGTTGAGCTGAGTTCTATATGAATGCGGTGGTTTCTTACTTGATTATAGCTTGCTGTGTACTGTGACCAGGAGTGCCCTACAGACAACAGAGTTGGCACACGTCTTAGCATGCCAAGCCTCAGCGGATGTGGTTAGGGACCATGGTGACTGGTGCCTTGGTTGTCATGCCAACCTTGTTTTAGGAAGGAGGAGGCTCTAAAACAGCCATGGGATGGGGGCAGAATAGTTGTGGATATTACAGGTAAAATTATTCCTTATAGGTGCCTCTGCAGGAAGATGTTGTAGAATACCCTAGAATTCTTACAAGATATTGGATAGCATTAATTATTTTTTAATAACTAATTTTCTTTTGCAAGACTGTTTGTCCTTTTGCAAACCTGTAGAAATTATATGGTAAATTTTTCATGTGTATGTGTCTTACCTACATGCTGGAGGGTAAATAGGGAATCTTCTGTCTCTTAATATTGCAGGCTCCCTCTTCCCAACACATTAAGAAGTGTCACTATCTGGTAACTTTACCCTAGTGATGACTGAGTGGGGAAGGGAGAAAGAATATAAGAAGAAGAGAAAGGGTGGGTGGGGAGACTCCTTCTCCCCCCTGCCTTCTAACTAAGGACACATGTGAACAATATACCCTGGACTCCTTATTTCCCCCTCCTTTTCACTGTTATGATAAGCCCTTTCATCTATCTGTCTAATCTATCTATCTGTCTATTGGTGGTACTAGAGATTGAGCCTAGGGAACTCATTCTCAACTATAGCCCCAGCCCTTTAAAATTTTTTTATATTGAGGGAGTATCTTGCTAAGTTGCCCAGGCTGGGCTTGAACTTGTGATCCTCTGCCTCAGCCTCCCAGAATGCAGGAATTATATGCATGGGCCACTGTACACCCAGCAGTTTTTGTGTGTGTTTGTGTGTATGTGTGGTCCTGGGGGGTTGAATCCAGGGCTTTGTGCATGTTAGACAAGCACTCTACCACTGAGCTATACCCCTAGTCTAGCTCTATTGTATATCAGCAAGGACCATGGTCATAGATGCATCATGTAATTGGGATGTTAGGCTGCTCTGCTCTTAAACTTTGGCAGTTAAGAGCTATGATGGGATAGGAACCTGTGCTTAGCATCCTGCTGTAATACTGTGTACCCCTTTCCAAATGTTGACCTGTATGATTAGTTCTGCATTGCTTGGTGTTTTACAGTGAAATGTCAGAAAGGGAATTCTTCAGGCCTAGTAAACCTCATTCCAAAATTTAGAGCAGGATGGAACTTGCAGGTACCATCAGTTGTTCTAGCTCCTCTTTACAGTAGGAGACCTGAGCCATAAGAGGCTGCAACCTGTCCAGCTTCAATAGCTCAGGTAGTCTAGTGGTGCAGCATACACCTTACCACACACACAAAAGGAAAGTCTGTACTCCTTTGAGTGGAAACTCCATTCAAAAGAGGGAGACTGACTAATCTTGGCTTGTTGACTTAAAGTCAGCTCTGACATTCTCCATTAGAATGTAACCACCTTCAGGGCAGGGCTGATGTCTTATCCTTTAGCATTTCCTTACCCTAACTCAAAGGGCCTCTTTGTACAAATTATGAAAAGCTGTCCTTTTCTCAAGATACAGGACTTCTGTTTGTGTATCTAACTGAGGACACGTGTGAACAATACTCCCTAAAGTTGTGTGGATAGTAGTGCACAAGCCTGGTACTCTCAAGGTGTTCCTCCCTCTCCCTGTTGGCAGATGTAGCACCTGTCTATAAGTTGTTCCTTCCTTCTCCAGGGCTTCCCACAGCAGTCTGATTTACTGCTTCTGATTTCTGAGGTCCCTTCCTAGAAAACCAGGAAGTCATGTTAGAATTGTGTGAAAAGTTAGGAAACAGATATCAAGGAGGATGTCAGGAATGTAGTATGTGGATTCTTGGCATCTGCTTTGGCTGCTTGTCCACTTGGTACTGGCTCTTTGAAGATGCGCTGACTGGAGCATGAGTTCTTTAAACTTTGGGGAACTTACAATTTAATAGATAGTTCTTTTGTGGGGCAGAAATGGCACCATCATTTATTGGAGAAAAAACACATCTATTCCCCCTTTTTTTTTTTTTTTTTTTTTGGTGCTGGGGATTGAACTCGGGCCCTTGTGCTTGTAAGGCAAACACTTTAACCACTGAGCTAAATCCCCAGCCCGCAACACATCTATTCCTAATCACCAACTTTCAAGTTAACTTTTGGTATAATTGGATTTGCATGTAAGTTGTCTTTTGTTTTTATAACTACACCTTTTATCCAGCTGTATTTGAGAAGAATTTTGGGAGGATACTTTTGTGTTGCCAGACATTGGAATGACTTTTAGGGACAATAATTTTCAGCTTTGCTTTGCAGACACCCAGTGTTTACCAGGTTTCTTAAAGCACGTTGTAAGCTCTGCAGAATGAAGCGGTTCTGGGTTTCCTTTGGTAATGGGAGAGACAGAGGCAGAGGAGTGCTTAGTCTGGGGCCAGTTGTCTGGGTCTACATCCTGATGCTACCAGTTACCTCCTGTAGAAAGGTGACTTTGCTTCTCTGAACCTCAGTTTCTTCATCTGTGGTGAGGAGATAAATCCATCCTAGACTTGTGGAAAGGATTACATGAGTTGCTGACAGAAGGCAAATGCTATTTAGTAATGAAGAAGATGAAGAAAATAACATACGTAATTTCATGGTGTTCCCCACATATACCTAACATTTATGTTGTGGTTCGATGAAATTTTTTTTTCTAGAGTAGTAGCTTATGAAGGTTAAAGAATCCCAAAATACAGCTCATTGAGCAGACAAGTGATCACACTATGGGCATCTTTTTTTTTTTTTTAAACATGCTGCGTGTTATCCTACTTGCAATATGTCCCTTTTACTGTGGTGTGGGACCTGTGGCTCCTCAGAGTAGTTTTGAAGCACTCAGGCTGTTAGTACCTCTCTCCCAGTTTGTCGTTCACGTCCCTGTGCCAGGAGGCATGCTTTACTGCAGCCTCACCTGCTCAGCCCTAATCCCTACCCCAGGTACACACACACACTCAGCTGGGCAGGAGCTACAAGCCCAGTGTGCTTCTAAGCCTGCCTGCCTGTTGTTCCTAAATCACATGGCATTCATTCGAGCAAGACTACTCTGAAGGAAAGCAGGGTGGTTGACTATGCCTCTGGGTCTGGCCAGAGCACATGGAATGCTGTGATACATGTGTGCATGCTCTGGGGGCCTAATTATTTGGCAAGCACAAATGACTTCAGCACTCAGTTTAATCCAGTATGTGATTTTGCCAAAGCAAATACTTTATTAATCTTAACTCCCCAAATTAGACACATTGACTTTTTCTAAAAATGGGAATGATTGGAGTGCATTTTTTTTTTTTAAATCTATCTCCCTCTCTTACTCTCTTTCCACCAAGACTAGATTGTACATTCCTGTCCTTGAATGGAGAAGGTGATTTCCATTGCTCTCTACCTCCTTCTCTTACATTCCTGAAACCCAGTGATGGAAAGATGCCTCTTCTGTGAAGGGGTGTGTGTAAATGTGTACATGTGCTTTTCCATGCACTTCTCTGTCTTCCTTCTTCAGGGCCAAAGAAAGGGTGGAACTTTCCTGACCGGGTACTTGTCTTGGTTTCCTTGGGATTCTGATCCTGAACGTGTGCAGGGAAAACTGTTGGGTGACTCCTGTTAGTGACCTTGTGTGTGACCATAATTTCTTGTGTGGTATGAGAGAAAGCAGTCGATGTCAGTAGGGCCTACCACCCGACACACTGCATCTGTCCAAAGTGTGTTGGAAAGAGGGCAACGCACAAGGTAAAATGTACCCAAGATTAGAAAGTGCACTTATTCTTATCTAACGAGGGAAAAAAATGCGTCTAAATAAGCAACCCAGCCTCACCTCAGGAAATATTTCTTGATTAACGTCCTCCTCCCTCCCTGTTCACATGGCTTCTGCCTTTAGCTCTGAGTTGACCTGTTAGGATTTATCAGCTTTGAAGTCCTAAGGTACTATTTTATTTCTTTTCTTTTACATTGCAGGTTTTGAGACCGATTTAACTAGATTCTGGAGGGAGCTTACTTTATAGTATTCTTAAGAGCTCAGACAATCTTGAAAGAGTTAAACTCTAATTAGCTCATTCCTAAGGTATTTAATGCCCTTATTAAAACTCAACTGCTTGTTCACTTTTTTCTTTAGTGAATCAGATTTCTTGAGGAGCTGAGCCTTCGCTCCTCAGATCACAGGCTCACATGTTGAAGCTGGCAGTGCTAGAGGCTAGTTCCTATCTATGTGACAGCATTTTTAATTTAACAGGACCGCCTTTGATGTTTCCAAATATTTATAGGCAGCTTTAGATCATTTCAGTGTGTGCTTGCTTTCTCTCTCTGTCTCTCTTTCTCTCTCAAGTGGAGCAAAAGTTCTTCCTCATGCAACAGCCTTCCTTTTATCCTGTTAGTTTATTTTTGTTTCCTTTGCAGCTTTGGTGAAGACTCTTTGGCTGCATTCACACACATGAGATTGACCCTTCTTTTTGCTTCTTTGGTAAAGGCTATTTCTGTCATCCTGCTTGCTTCAGATTGCTTAAGGCATTCCTGTTGCTCCCTTGACTTTCTCCTTTCCCCCTCAGCTTTCTAGAAGCTGAATTCTTTTTGTTGTTGTTGTTGTTGTTTTTTGGGTGCTGGGGATTGAACTCAGGCCCTCGAGCTTGCTGGGCAAGCAGTCTGCCACTGAGCTAAATCCTCAACCTGCTGAATTCTATTTTGATTTAGCTCAGGAATCTGTTTTCTGGCTGATTTTAAAGTTGTCAGGCCAGTGTGGAAACCTGGGCCATGTGTGTGAATGTGGCTCTTTGTGATGCCTGGGTCGTGGTATCCTCTTCGGACCACCTGTGTTATCCGGGATTCTGTAGGATATAACTTAGGGTGGACTTTCTGCAGACCCTGTTGTAGCTAGAGCAGGACATCCGGATAGACAGAACTCTCTCGATCATTTCATAGCTCTGCTGAACTCCTTGGCTAACAGTAATACAAATCAAAGGCTTTTGTCTCAGGAATGGGAAAAACAAAGCTGCAGTGTAGATCTGTTAAACCAATAAGAAAAGAAGGAAATTTTGTACCATTCAAAACAAATGACAGAACAGAGGACAGTGATTTCTCCAGCCTGGGCTGTAGGTAAACATTCTGCTTGTGAAACAATCTGTTATTGAACTCTCTCCTGCTCTTGCTTACCTGACCCTGGCAGGCAGAAGCCCGGGACATTTCATGGCTTCCTCCCTCATTGCAGGCTCTGCCTTCTACTAGTACATGGAAGCCTTGTTGGGCTGAAGGTCACGTAGGTGGTTAATGAAATGTTTGAATGAATGAATACTGTGTGTTTGACACTATCTCACTAGATCCTCAGGAGGATTCTGAGTGATAAGTGGTTTTCTCCCTGCTTTTTCTTTTTTCTTTTTTTGGTTTTATTTTTGCTTTTTTAGATGAGGACACTAATGTGCAGAAAGGTTTAATACAGGTAGTAAGTTGAGAAGCTGGCTGGAGCTCAGGATTGTGTTTACTGGCTTACCATAAGGTAGTTTTGAGGCAGGCGAATCCAGTGACAGTCTGCTAATCTCTTACAGTTAAAAAATGCTCCTGAGTGTAAAGTCTGTGTGACAGTTCAGAGCTGACTAGGCTCTTGCCATGCTAGGGGCACAGGAATGGAGAGTCAAGACTGGTCTCAGGAGTCAAACTGGTCTGTTTGTGACCTGGCTGTGCAACTGCCGTCTGTGTGACCTTGGCTAGTCACCCATCCTCTCTGGACTTCTGTTGGCTCATCTGTAGCGTGAATGAGATAGCTTGTACCTCCAAAGAAAGGATTATGAAGATTAAGTGAAATTATATATATATGTGTGTGTGTGTGTATATATATATATGTATATATATGTGTATATATATATATATATATATATATATATATATATATAGTATACAGAAATGCTTAACTTGTTAGAATCAGTGACTGTTGCTGCTACTGAATTGTCACCATCAAGGAATTTGTAGACCTGTAAGAAGACAGATAAATCAGCCGTTAGAAGACAGCTCAGCAGCTATAGTAGACAGATGTGTTGACTTTTAGCAGGGACCCAGGACAGAGCCACTGGCTAGTTTTATAAGCTGTCTTTTAGCAAATTTGTGCTGAGTACACACCCTGTGCCACTTGGAGCCATTGAAGCACACTGATCCTGTTGGGTAGTGGTCCCCACCCCCACCACCCCCACCATTTTCCATTTCCTTTCTTAGGGGAATTTGAGCTAAAATGTTAATTGCCACCTGGACAAAGATTTCCTGGAGTCATTTTCACATAAAACCTGAAGGCACCAAATAGCACAGCCATACTCCATTGACAGTTTATCTTGTATGGCCTTGTGCTATCCTTCAACTGTTATTTTAATCTTATCTAATTTTCCCTAATTTTTCTGGTCTGTTCTACATGAGAACTTTATGGTCCTTGAGAATGTACTAGCAACTCGCCAAGGGAGCAGGTGGTGACCGTTTCATTCCCCACAGTGCCCAGATGGTGTCCGTGCCTTCTCATGGTCTGGTTCCATGGGGATTTGTTGATAAGATTTTGCTTTGATTTAGTTTTCCAACCTATTGCCATATTCAGATTCAATTACTGGCATTGAAACTTTTCTTCTCTGCAGTTTCACTATCTAGATCATGGCTGTGTTGAAACCTAAGTCTCATTTTCTATAACCCCAACCCCTTTGAAAGCAGTGGGGACGGTTGTGCAGAACTTTTTCTTTGCCCATGGTGTATGGTGTAGAGTGGATACTTTTAGCATACTTTTACTCCTTGAATTGATTTAAAACATTTAATTTAGAACAAAAGGCACAATTGAAAGGTAGTTATTGTCTTTGTGTATTTAAGAACCCAAACAAACCTTTCTTTAAAATAGATTTAAGGTCATTTTTATGTATTTCCTCTTGAGTTAGGAAGGTTTTGATGGGAAGTGGGTGTTTTTACTTTTTTTTTTTATTATATTGTTGATTTGAAACTAAACGGATGCTTTGGTCTGTGAAAATAGTGTTAATTTTGACTCTGGAAGGACCACTGGAGTTGGTAGGTACATAGATTGATTCAACCTTGGTAACCTGCTTTCTTCAGTAGTGCATTTAATTTTGCATTAGAACTAACTTCAGTTAAACTGATGGAAAGGTTGGTTCAGAAGGCAGCATGGCTGCAGGCATCTCTAAGTTAACTGAGAGTGAGGTGAAGGCCAGCTTTTTTTTCAAAGGACCCTCAACTCCTTCTACATTTACTTATCTCCTTTTGAGCGTCTTGGTGGCTTCCTTTTGTACTGGGTGCATGGCAAACAAAGCCATGCTGTGGATAAGGCAATATGTCAGGGAAACATCTTGAAGTAGTGTTGGGTAGTGTACAAATCTCTTTTGGAATGATATGTGGGAGTCACTGGCCAGCAAAATTTGGACGAAAAAAATTTCAAGAGGATTGAATTAGTACCACTAAGGCTGTATGAGGTGGCATTTGCCTTTTCTAATACTTTCAAGGCATCATTTTGTCCCATGTCATATGGGGTATATCTGCTTCCCTCCCTCTTTGGCTGTCAAAACTAGGAACAGAAGCAAAATTCTTTTTGCATTGGTGGTTCTTAGCTGGATTGCTAGATGTGCAATCAATTGGGTGCAATTTGGTTTTGGTAAAGAAAGAGAAAGCCTGCATTAATAATACAGCAGTAGAACTTGTGCTTTCAGTTTAGGTTTTTAAAATTGGTGATTAGATTTATCTATGTGGGGAGCAAAGATGAAGCTGATGGTTTGTTAGAGACCAGTGGTCCCAGGTGAGGTCCTAGAGTCTCAGTTGGGCCGGCTATCTAGCTATCTATCTATTTATTTATTTATTTGAGGCAGGGTCTTGGTATGTAGTTCAGGCTGGCCTCAAACTCATGGCAATTCTCCTGCCTCAGCCTTCCAAGTGCTGTGCTTACAGGTATGCGCTACTATGCCCAGCTTCAGTTTGGCTTTTTAGGCATACTTATGTGAAGCCTTTTTTGATTATTGAACAACTTTACGAAGCTCTGAAAGCCCATCCTAGTCTTAATTCTTTGTTGCCACCTTCAGCAAACTTGCTCAATGGAAACGGGTAGCAATTTGGAGCCAACAGCTTTTGAACCCTGTCCTTTCTTTCTCAGAGGCTTTGCGTTGGACTAGTTTACCAATAGATTCTTTCGTTCAGGATGATTTTCACAGAAAATCATCAAACCCAAATTTGCCCTTGCAGGTATAGAATGATTATGTAAATCAGGTCTCTACGCTTATGTTCCTAGAAGTGTCATTCAGTGAAGAGAAGAAAACTCCTTGTTTAGTCTTTTTGACTTGCCTGGGTTGCATTGAGTGGAGAGGAATTATCTTGGACTGCACATAAAATATGTAATATAGTTAATGTGTATAAATAGTAAAACTTCCTTTATTTTTTATATTTTAACTTATTAAATTCGTATAACACAATATGCCCAAATTTATTTTTTATTTTTATAAGTGCACGTTTGCAGTACATAATGATTATATTCATTGTGGGGAATTGATACATGTATGTAACAGTTCTTAATTCTTTTTTTCAATACCTTTCTTCTCCCCTCCCTCCCCTTTCCCTCCATCTCTTGGTCTCTTTCCCTTTCAATAAGCCCAAATTTAATAATTAAACAAGAAAACTCACATGTCTGCTTAATAACAGTAAATGCCTGTCTTCTCAGGCACATACATGAGTTAGGTTGAAATGCTGTCAGCAGTATTCACCATGTTTTAATTGCCAAGTCGCACAAGCTCATGTAAAGTTTGATACGTGTGGGTTTCAATTTGACTGTGTGTGGCAGGTATATGAGGTGGAGTCAGCACTGCTCTGCGCCTTCCCCTGCACAGCATTCAGTTGTAGTCTCTGCAGTCTGAGTTTGAGCACTGTGTAATTAAGTCATGAAAAATATTGCTAACTATCCCATAATGTTAAAAGTTTATGATCTTGTGGAGCTGTATTTCTAGCTGTCTAGAGCTCTGTGTGGTATGTTTGGGCTGCTAGTTGGAAACACCTGGAGTCCATGTACTTTTTTGATGAAATTTAATTTATATTGGGAACCTTCATTTGTTTATTAGATTTTGTATCTAAAAGAAAAAAAGGAAAGCAACAATACTTTCTTCTCTTTGTGGATGTAAGCAGTCCTGGACCTCTTCATCATGGTCCGCCTTGCTAGTGTATTTCTGGGTATGTATGTGAGGAAGACTGCAGAAAGGCTTTGGATGTTTCAGGTGTGTATGGCCTCCCTCTCTCTTTGCCCTTCTGAGTTCTACCTGTAATGCCATCTTTTTCCTGGAGAGAGTTGGATGTTGGGCCTGATGTTTTCTAGGTAGTACTCACAGAATCACTGCCAGTTTCCTCTTGAGTATATGTTAGGGTTGGGCTTATGGGCCAGTGGGAAAGACAGGATGTGTTCCTGAAGTGGTGACAGTGTAAAACATAATGGGTTGAGTGCCACGTGCTTTGGGCCAAGAGAGAATGCTTAGAAATCAGAAAAGGGTCCTGGGGTGGGCCCCAAACTGAGTTCTTAAGGGAAAGGTGTGCTTGGATCTGCCCCTGCTGGCCATTGCTGTGGGCAAGGCATTTTTTTTTTTCCCCAGAGACCCAGACTAGGTTGACATCTAGCTTTTCCTAGCTTTGTAGACCAGGGGGCTACTTGGTGTGGAATGTTTTCATGGCACGGTTGGGGAAAAAGGAGAGGCTGCCTGAGGCATGTTGGGAACCGGGGCTATAACTGATCTGCTTCCTGGTCTGTTATTTAAGCGAGACTTAAGGAGAATCAGCTTCCCTGAGTCTCAATCTCCACATCTGTAAACTGGGAGAATGTTTGGGGGCTTGGTAAGATTCCTGGAGGGAGTAGGGGGTTCTGCAGCTGAATCTTGGAAAGGTATCTGCAGACAGGAACAGGAATGGGGAGAAGCACCCTAACAGGGGAATCAGGGAATGGAAAGAACTTCAGAGGGTAAGAGATGGTTGGTTTTTGAATCCCAAAGAAGGGTGTTTGACTTTTATCCTAGAGACCAGTGGGTCCCACAGCCAGAATCAGATGATGTCTTTGTACACCGCTGGGTTTTTGATGACACAACCTCTCTCCTGCTCCATGTTCAGCAGCACAGTTTGCAATTATAACAGTTGTTGCACAGCAGCCAGCGGACTCATTCAGGGGCTGTTCCCCAGCAGTTACTCCTCCCACAGCAGCAGCCTGGAATGTTAAGGGAGTAAGTGATGTTCTAGTGACAACCTTGAATTTACTTTATTAAAGATAAATAAATCACATGCCAACTTTGGCATTTAACTGTTATTAGTAACAAATTGCTCTCCACCCATACACTTGACCATTCATGACACCTTAGGGAAAAATTGCTGTTGTGGCATTTGACCTTGGCTAGCACGTTTTCTGAGCTTTTAAAAAAGAAAATCATGAGTGTGTAGAAACTTCTGGGAAGCAGTTTATCAGCTGCCTGTCAAGTTCTGCCCATCACCCTTCATATTGGGCTCCGTCTGTTGACTGTCCTGGGCTTTAGAGGTAAGATTGTGAATGTGCCTTACCTTGAGCCAGTCCGCTAGGATTAGGCAGCAGAGTGATACGCTGGCCTGAACGTTATTGTGGTTATCGACAGGCCTTACTGTGGCTTCTCCCAAGTGAATGAGGAATATATTTTTCTAAATTCAGCCAGTGAGCCAAATGAGCCACACTGGGATAAACTTTGTTTGTTTACAAATTATGTAAGAGAAGGGCCTGGCCATTAAATTCTTCTGAGCCAGAATTCCTACCCCTCTTCAAAGCTGTGATGAAACTAAACAAACACTTTCCACAGGAACTAACTCCTGCCCGAGAAACGGGAGCAGATGCTCCTGGGAGGCCTTCAGCAACTTTGGAATGTTTAGAGTAGAAATATGTAACCAAAGTGAAGTTGTTCCAGAAACATTGCGTGCTCTAGCCAGAACCAAAGCACGTGTCAGCTTTTTTATTTAGGGCAAGAGGTGCAGATGAACTGGGCCATTCCAGGCAGAATTTTCTTTAGAATGTTTAATTTTGCGTTTTTAATCTTACTCTGCATCTCATAGCATCCACTCCTTGTGACCTTTATTCCCTTCTGCTTAAGTTTCTTTTTAAAATCTCAATTCTTATCTCTTATCTTAGTTATGCTGGGTTACATCTGGGGATCAAGGAGCCCTCCCCTTAACCAAAGCATTCAATGATTGCTTCTCTGTCCCTTGGAGCGATGTCAGCTGTAGCACAAACACTCCCTAGAAGGGAGGCTGAGGCTCGCCTTGCCTTTGTATGGGCTCAGTAAGACTGGGAGACTTGCTCCTCTGTTCTTTTTGGAATAGACAAGGACTTAGTTTTCTAGCTCTTGCTAATGTGATTCTACTGAGTGACTTGATTTACTTTGGCCCGGGAATGAAATTTTAGATTGTCAGGCACACTTGTGTTAAACTGGACATTTACTTTCAGAAGTCATGTGCAGATTCCTCTGGAATATGCCTGAAATAAGCTTTTCTCAAGACATCTTCATGTCTGCTTACTATAATTCCCTCTTGGAGATTTATATATACTGTGTGGTAGTGAATTAATGGCTCTAAGAAGTCCTACTAAAGAGAAATATACTTTTTTCTACTTAATCTGGCATTTCCCAAATATACTTGATTACAGAACTTTTCCCAAAGAACCCAAAATACTAGAGGAGATTCTGCTCCAGGTACCCAATATTAGGTTGGTTTAGGGTTTGTTTATTCAGTTGGTGTCCTGTGGGATTATGAGTGGGGTAGGCCAAGATCACACTAACTTCCAATTTAAGGGCCATGGAGTATAGTCATTACTAGAATGACCTGAATGTCTTTCAACTGTGATACAACTGTTTCTTCCATTTCATCTTAGCAGAATTATAGTCCTCTCTGTAATTGAATGATGGGGTGTAAAGAGTGTATAGTATAAAAGAACCAAGAAACTGTGCCTGTCTTTGAGGAGTTTAATTTCTACTGGCATGGGAAGAGTCACAAAACAGTCAAACATTTAATACTCTCCAAGGGCATATGAAATAATCCCCAGGTGAGGCCAGCTCCAACTGGCCTGTCTTAAGATATTTTTGGGGTTGGGGGTAGCAGGAAGCCTATACTGTGTCTTGACTTATTGGGGTCTTTTTCAAGTTGGGTGAAATGCATGGTGACTCTTCTGGAAGGCACTGTCACTCCATGCAGGCCTCCCTCTGCTGGGTTAACATTCTGGATTTGGGATGGCTATGTTACCCAACTTTGGCTCTCAGACTGTGAGTTTGGCTGTTTGGTTTTGGTAGTCTATTGCCTTGGAGGTGCTGTGATGAGTTGCGTGGATGTGCATTTTCCGGGTTTGTCTACCTTGATTAATGCATGAAAGATGACTGTAGTTGCCAGTATCAGTGATGGTGCACCTATGGCACTTATGCCGCAGTGGGCTGTTTGATATCATTGAAAACTCTAAAAAGGTTCACCATCACTGGTATATATCATGAGCTGGGCTAAGAGGATATTCCCCCTTTGAAGTGCTAAGAGGAAATTCTGAGATGAGGAGCTTAAATTCTTCTTCAGCTCTCTGTCATATTTTGTAGAGGATTAACCTAGGGATTTTTTTTTTTTAACTTTTAAAATTAGGTTTGATCTACCTGATGGGATATATTCAGTAGCTGAGCTCTCCCTAGTGTGGAACATCCAGCCTTTTTGCCTCAGTAGCTTTTGATGAGGCCTAGGCCCTGTTCTTGGCACAGTGGTGGGGCTCAGCTTCTTTTCAGTGACTCACACCCTTGTTGAGGAGGCATTCTATTTTGCAGAGATTATCAAAAAGTTCTTCATTACACTGAATCAGACTTCTGCTCCTTGGTTCCAATCTTGCCTTCTAATGTACATGATGTGATTTAAAAAAAATACAATGAATATTTAAATTTTAAAAAACTTATTACAGTAAATGACACATTGCCATTAATACCCCTCAAAATACTCCCCCTTGCTTCAAACACACCATTATCATTATTGCCCCTTTCTGAAGCAGTTCTGGAGTCCTCTTTCATGGACGTCTAGTTGTGCTGTCATGGCTGCCCTGATGTCCTGAATTGATTCAAAGGTTTGTCTTTCATGTCATTTTGACTTGGAGTAGGTAGAAGGGGCATGGCACTACACCTGGTGAATAAAGTGGAGGAGGACACACCATAATGTTTTTATTTGATAGAAATTGCCATAAATGAAAACTGTAAACTGTTTTAGAAGGTAGCAAGAGTGATGGGATAAGTGCTTCTAAGTATAAGCATAAACTGCCTGGGAAAGTTGGATAAGAGGGGGAATACATGTGTCTTTTACTGTAATAAATTTTAAAAATGTAAACATTCTGTGTGTTTTTTGATTACACTTTGTGTAAATGTCCTGGGGCTGCCATAATAAATTACTACAGAGTAGGGGGTCTTAAAAACACTAATTTATTTTTTCATTGTCCTGGAGGCTAGAAGTCTGGGACTATAGGTTTGATTTCTTCTGAGCTCTCTCACCTTGGCTTATAAGATGGTATTCCATCTTTGCATGTTTTCACATGGTCTTCCTTGTGTCCAGATTTTCTCTTGACAAAGACAGCAGTCATATTGGATCCAAACCTGTTTTAGCCTGATCATTTCTTTAAAGATGCCATTTCCAAATAGTCACATTCTCAGATTCTGTGGGTTAGGACCTTAATATAATAATTTTCATTTATTTTTTAAAATTTATTAGTTCTGTAGATGTTTGCAATACATAGTGACCTCTTTCATTGTGGATATTTGGTACATGTACATAATATATCTTTTTTATGTCCCCTTCCTCCCCCACCCCTTTCCTCTTCCCTCTATCTTTTGGTCTCTTTCCATTTGCAGAAGATCTTGTCCCTAAACATAACAATTTTTGAGAGAAACAACTCAGCCTATAACACAGAGCTTGCTTATTTATTTATTTTGATACTGGCGATTGAACCTAGGGGCACTCTGTCACTGAGCTACTTTCCTAGCCTTTTTTATTTTCTGTTTTGAGATAGGTCTTGAAATTGCCCAGGCCTGATTTGAATTTGTAATCCTACTGCCTTAGCCTCCTTCAGTGCTGAGATTACAGATGTACCACCGTGCTTGGTTTAATTTAGAGCTATTAAGACATGTGATGGCCTTTCAGATTTTTGAAGGTTGTGATCTTCTGTCATCCATCTCCATCAGTTAAACCAGTAAATTTATTTTCTCCTCGCTGAGCACCCTCAGTTCTTTCCATTGTTCTTCACAGGAGATGGTTTTGAGGTCCCTCATCATCTTGAGTCTGGACTTGCTTTAGTTTAGGAAGGACAAAGTGGAATATCTTGGACTGCTTGCCATATTCCAAAGAGGATTTATTGTGAAGTTCTGCCTCAGCAGTTTTGATGATTGCTGAAAAAATTTAAAGTCTAAAAATAGGCCTGCATAGTTTCGGTAGTAATTATCATCTTCAGTTTTGCCTGAATGTGTCTGACCATTGATATACACATACACACATCCTCTCATGAGTTTAATGCTATGTCTTGTTTGACTCAGGCATTGCATTTAGAGTCAAGTGCTCTAAGTCTAAATTTATTCACCACCCTTCTCCCTTCTTCATACTTCTTCAGTTTTAGGAAATCTAACAGGGATAGTTATCTGTATAGAACAGATGACTGTAAATGTTTTTTCTTTTAAGTGTAATTGCTATCTGGAGAACTAGAAGTAAGTTAGTTTACTTGAGCTAACTCGTTTTAGATATACAGTCATGCCAACCTGTAATGTAATTAGATTTAACATTATAAAGTATCCTCTTTATTTCTGGAAATTGTTTACTTTTTATTTCCCAGTTTCTCTACTGGAAATTAAATACTGACAAGACTGTATTTTATTCTTTGCATTTTAGCACTTACCTGGGTGAAGTTCAGAAAAAGTTTGTCGAATGACTATCAGTGATGGTGAACCTTTTAGAGCTTTCAGCAATAACAAACAGCCTGCTGCTGCATGAGTGCCATAGGTTCGCCCCCACTGGACTAAGTCAGTCCTCTTCATCATCTTGTGCTCAGTCAGGTGTGTCTTATATCTTAAAGCCTAATTGTGGCAGAAACAGCAATTTGGGATTTAGGGTCTATTATCCTGTTCCCCCCGCCCTCCGCCCTTTGCACAGTGCTAGGGATGGATCCCAGGGTCACATATGTGTTAGGCAAGAACTCTACAACAGAGCTAGTAGGTATCCTCAGCCCGCTTTCCCTTTTGCTTTTGAATTGGGGAGCTTGCCATGAAGAGCCCCTCAGTGCTGTTCACTCTTCTGCTAACTTGTGGTTAATAAATCCTGATTGATAGATTTGATAGCCTTTTTCCATTTCCTGTAGTCATTTTTTGGGGGGTGATGCTGGGGATCGAACTCAGGGCCTTGTGCTTGCTAGGCAAGCATTCTACCACTGAGCTAAATTCCCAACCCCTCCTGTAGTCTCTTTAGATAGAGTGTGACACTCCTGGAGTTACTTTCTCTGACCGTGGCTTTGACTGTACTGCCTGGGATTTCCAAACTGTAGCCCTTCGATTTCCAGGGCCCTGGCCCCACACAATTTTTAGGCCCCCTCTATTGTGGAGGCCCAACAACAAATAAAAACACCAATAGCATACTTTTCAGTTTCAGTAAATTATAACCTGCTCTTGCTAGTAAGCTGTGGTGAACACTTATCTGCCTGCTGCTGTTTGACTACCTAGCAGCTTCAGCCAGGTGGCAGGGTAGAGCCCTGTCTGAATACTTCTGGGGCTTCAATTCACCTAGTACTCCTGCAGGATGCTAAGGGTTGCTGGGATGCCATGGGGTTCCTAGTTAGAGACCATATGCTTTGTGATGAAAGAGTTGAGGATTTAAAAAAAGGTACTAAGGTATGCATGCTTTTGAGAGAGGCCCATGCTTATTTTACTGCTAACTGTCCAGGTGGCTGTGTTTCCAGCAGTCTGTGCAGTTTAGTCACTGGTAAACTGGGGAGGATCCTATGCAATGTCTGTTTACTCTTCCCTAGAAAGATCCTCAAAATTCCAACAAGATAACTGAAGAACATTGATTCTCAATGTGAATAACTTATTATTTATAGGGTGATGAATTTTAAGAGTATGTAAAAGATCTTAGAAAAGCCCAACAGGGGCTAGGTGCAGTGGTGGCAAACCTATGGCACGTGTGCCACAGCGGGCTGTTTGTATCATTGAAAGCTCTAAAAGGTTTTCCATCACTGGTCTAAGGTCTTCTCTCAGGTACCCCTGGGAAGAGATCTCCTGGTCTGACAGAGTGCATTGTGAGAGGCAACCCACTTCGCAGGGCAATTTTTAGAACTGGCTGGGCTGGGGATTTAGCTCAGTGGTTAGAGTGCTTGCCTTGCAAGCACAAGGTCCTGAGTTCGATCCCCAGCATCAAAAACAAAAAAACAAAAAAACTGGCTTAGTTGCCGGAATGCTGCTGAAGCCATATTCTCCCCTGGCTGTCACGCCAAGTTGGCCTTTTGGGAGCAGGTCTTGTCATGGTAGCTTTTGAGCTTCTACAGTTCTTTGCATGGTTCAGCAGGGAGGGCCAGAGTAGCAGAGCAGTGAAAGAGGCCTGTTCTGTTAGCTGGAGTTTCCACTGAAGTGCTAACTGCTGGATTCTTTGACCCTCCTGCCTGTGAGGGTATTTATAACTGTTTGTGTGCTTGGAGGAACTGAGGCCCTGCCTTTCTGTGGTGGTTTAAGAGCTGTGTCCTTGGTATGGCCTGAAAGGGCAGGCCTGGTGAACTGTGGAGACTCATGCCTGACTCCCCATAACCTTGTTCTACCCACTGCCCTGCCAGGCCAGCGGCCCTTTCAGGGTTAACTTCTCTGCTTTGGAAGCAGCTGGCCAGTTTACACTCCTCCCTGGGCTGTACAAAAATACTTCCTTTGAAGTGTTAGGAGAGGCGGTGAAGGGTAAAACCTGGTGAAGAATAAAATCTGGAGTGGGTTTGAATGCACTTCTCTCCAGGAAGTGTACTGTGAGTAAAAGCCCCCAGTCTTAATCATGACCTGCCAGGTCTGGTGGCTCTCCTTTCATAGTTTACAGCTCTGAGCCCAGTTGCAGCTGGCTTTGTGTGTGTGCGTGCGTGTGTGTGTGCGCGCGTGTGTGTGTGCGCGTGTGTGTGCGTGTGAAAGGAATATTTCCCAATAAGAGAGATGGTTAGAATGCAGCCACCGCACTTGCCTGATGGCAGGAATCCCTTTGAAGACACTCCCCCTACCCCTGGGTGAAGGAAGGGGGCTGCTTCTCTGTATGGGGGTGGTATCCTGGAGTTTGTGCAAAGTCCTAAAGCCACCAGCCCTGTTCTTGCTCCTGCTGGGGTAGGAGGGCTGCCAATGATCCCATCTCCCTTTCAGATCAAAGCCTAGCAGTCCAAATGAGCTCTGGGCTTGGAGTCAGTAGTTCTGACTTCTTTCAGCCTTGAGTTCCTTGTCAGTAAAGTGGAGCTAGCAGCTCCTGCCAAGTGTCTGTGGAAATACAGGGTTGGGGGCACCTTGAGAAAGTGCAAGATATTTCTCTACCCATGGGGCCTGCAGTGGAGCAGAAATGGGATTTAGGATAAAGGGGCCAAAGAGAAGAATGCCAGAGCAGAAATGAGACGGAACAAAGCTTGAATGTCTTCTTAATCCTTGAGTATTTGCAGCCAAGGAGGGGTTGGGGCGAGATGGGAGGAGAGGCAGCTGTTATATTCTAGAAAAGAATGCCAACCTGTTTCTCCCCACAGATGGGGCCACACAAGTTCTTTCTGAACTGGGGTTTGCAGTTCCTTCTTCCCTAGAAAATGCCCTCTGTGAACTTCTTACTGCTCTGAGACAAGAGACATGGTACACAGATTAAAAAATAATACCATGTAACTAACATTGATGACTTTTGCCAGTCGTGTTAGGCACCCAACATGAATGATTCCATGTATTTCTCTTCATAGGCATATGCTATTTACTGTTCTTGTCTTCATTTTATAAATGAGGAAATTGAAGTCAGAATAAGTTAGATGACTTACCCTGGTTCTGTTACCAAACGTGTAAGTGTAGAAATAAGACTCAGTCTCTGACTTTGGACTTTTTACTTTTTTTTTTTTCCTTTTGTTAGACAAGGTTGCCCTGGCTGGCTTTGAACTCATCATACACTCTCCTCCTAGTCTCTTTACTCTTAATAGATAGAAGTTAGAATAAGTGATGGAGATTGAGATTTAATTTGTGCCCCAAACCTGGGCAAAAGCTATTTTTAGGCAAAGAAGTGGAACTCTGAACTCTATTCATTCAGGTAGTTTTGACCCATCACTTAGGGTCATCACTTGATCCTTATTAATTAGTTATATTCGAATAAACAAATTCTTTTTGTCCTGTGGCTTTATGACACAAATACTTTTTCTCTGTCTTTGAGGACAGGAAGGAAAGTAGTTCCTGGGCTCTAACCAAGGCTTTCTTACAGTTGAAGATCTTGGTACCTCTAGGAATGTAGGCTTTGGTGTTTCATCAGCCTAGAGCCAAAGTCACTTCCTTCCAGGGACTTAAGGTCCTATCCTTGACTCTCCACAGCTTATAGGGGGAAAACGAGGCCTGAGAAACAGTGATTTGCCCCCAGTCACACTTGTGGCCAGCCCCAGGGTCAGGCTGGCAGGTTCCCAGTCCACTGGCCACATGCCTCTCCTTTTCACCTGAATTTCAAACAGGAGGGAAGATGAAAGGAATAGAAATGACAAGTCAGAGGAGTAGGAGGGCTCTCATTTGCAAACAGTTTCTTTTGATCTTTACCCCTTTGTTTAAAAAAGAAAAAGTCACACACACAAAACCACAACTGGTAGCCTGAGCATGTGGTTTCCTCTGATTCATTGAGGGGCAGTCCTTTCTCTTTTAATTGGGAAGCCCCCAACCCCTAGCGATCTGTTTCATGTAGGGCCCACACTCTTTCTCCCCCTTTTGCTCTTTGGCTGCCAGATGTCACCCTCCTCTTCCCAAGAGTTTCAGAATTGCTTTTTTTTTTTTTTTTTTTTTTTTAAAAAAAAAAAAAAGGTCTTGCTATGTCCTCTGGAGTAACCCTGCCTTACTGTGATGTTCTGAAGCCTTTGGCATTTTGCGCCTATCTTTGCAGTAGTCTTCTACAGAACCTCCCACATCCATTTGGATGTCTCTTCTGGATAGGCTTTGGCCTTTATCTATGTCTCTGTCCGCATCCCGCCCATCTTCAAGGCAGCCACCTCCGGGAGCCCCAGACCTTGGAGCACTCAGCTGTCTCTGCTCCTCTGGACTGGAAACAGCCTGGCCTCGCCACTTAATAAGTGAATTTCCAAAAATTAAAAAAAAGGAATAAAATGTTGAACTAGAGAGCTTTTTACTGGATCTATGTTATGCCAAAATTAATATATTTTAAAATAAAAAGTATTTGATGAGTCAAAGAATTTGAGTTTGTGTAAAACAAATTTTTTTTGAGACAGGGTCTGGCTGTGTAGTTCAGGCTGGCCTTGAACTCACTGTGTGGCTCACGCAGGCCCTGAACTCACGGCAGTCCTCCTGTCTCAGCCTCCCTAGTGCTGAGATTGCAGGCACATGCCTCCATGTCTGGCAATTC
This sequence comes from Hystrix cristata, assembly GCA_004026905.1. Lineage (NCBI taxonomy): Eukaryota > Metazoa > Chordata > Mammalia > Rodentia > Hystricidae > Hystrix > Hystrix cristata. The sequence continues at coordinate 95,291 of PVJO010002353.1, read as the reverse complement.
TTTTTTACGCTATTATGAGAATCTGTTTTGTTTTCTTGACCTTTTCCATAGTTTGTGGTTGTGTGCTTGACTCTGAGAGGAATCATGTATGTTGTTGGAAACTGAGAGAAGAATCATGTGTGCTGATGGCCTTCATTGGAATTTTAAATTTGGTCTTCCAAAGGTGGACCCACCTGTATGGGAAGGATTTGTTTTTCCTTTTTCATCCCCTCCCAGTCCTTTTGTCTGCCTTCTGGCCCTGTCTATATGAAATTCTGGCCTTGAACACACCTAGGAATCCTGGCCCGTGTCCCTTTCTCAGTTAACTCTTTTGGGCCTGATCTGGATGTGGCATGTTCAGCTGCAACTCCACCTAGAGTCAGGCTTGTACCCTTCCCCACTTTCCTTTTTGGGTTTTTTCCCTTTTGTACTACCAAGTTAAGTGTGTAACAGAGGAGATCCTGATACCACAAGGTCAGCATCACTAGTTCTACATTTTAGAAATGTAGAAACAGGCTAAGAGGGTTTGGTAATTCAACCAAAGTCACCTAGCCAGTAAGGAGCAAACTTGATCTTGGGACACAGCCCAGGGATGTGCCATGCCCTGTGATGGCCCCATGTGGTGGTGTTGGGAGTCTAGTGGCCTGTTAAGTGCCTGTAGCTCTCGGTGGATGGACTTGAAGTACTTAGCCCAGGGGTCTATTTCTAATTTCATTTCCTTGAGTAATCGATTTGGAGAGCCAATTCTGGTGGTTCCTCCAAGTTCTGTTATATTCGTGGATATAGTCCAGAGAGATAGACTCTATATTCCAAATGTGATGAAGAGCCCCAATGGAGTGACATTAATATGTGTTGTACACACCCACCTCCCCCTGGTTGTACAGGAGAAGTGGGATCCGTGGGCCAAATGCTTTCTAGTTCCAGTGACTGTTCTGGGGACACAGAAGGAATGTCAGATGTGATCTACCCTCACCCTCATTCAGTCTCAAATCACTTTTTGCTTCTTAAAACTTTGCAAGGAATAAAAATAGCAGAGTTAAAGGTTGGCTTTTCAAGCTCTTTTTGTAGAAAATGTTACATGTATGCTCAAGTAGACAGAAGGGTGTAATATGCTGTGTACTTCTATGTACTTATCACCATCACACTCTTTAGCAATTGCCAAGTCTGGCTTCCTTCCCTTGTCTCATCTGCTCCCCACAATATTTTGAAGCAAAACAAGCTGTTTTTTTCCCCCTATAAATATTTTAGTATCTCTAAAAGATATGCTTTACAGTTATCTCAAGGTGAGCCCCATAATATGTAAATGCTAAGTTAAGGATACCTCCTCCACACCTCCAGCCGGCAAGAAATGGTTGTGCTTTTTGGGTGCTGGAGGCCCCAGCAGCTGGGGCTGGAGACTGAAGACGGATCTTGGGTGGAGCTCCAGCGAACTAGGCAGAGGCGAGACCCCGCCCAGCTTGGCTGTGCTGGCCCTGCGATCTGCATCTCGGATCCCGCGTGGGCGCCGCGATGGTATCGGCTTTGCCCTGGGCGGGAACCGCAAGATCAAAGGCACCGAAGGCTGGGGCGCTTCAAAGCCGCCGGAGCAGCCGGATTGATGCCGAGAATGAGCGCTCTGCTGATGTAATCATAGCCCGCGAGACAGGTTCTTTCTTTCTTCCTTTTCTTTCCTTTTTTTTTTTTTTTAAATTTAAACAAAGACATCCCTTGTTTGTTTAGCGAGGTGAAGCCTGTGCCACAGAGGGCACCGGGATCTGGAGGGTTCTCCTTTTCTGCCTGGTGGGTCTGTGGTGGGACAAAAGTGCTGTGATTGGCAAGTTTTCAGGTAGCTTGCAGACTTTCTGTAAAAGCCTGTTTCTGTTAAGAGCATTTAGTTTTCTCTCCTTTTCTTGGGATGGTCAAGTTTGTTCCCAGGTAACCTTCCTGAGATTTAGAATGCTGTGTCTCCTAAAGGAGGAGACAGGCTTTGGAACATAACTGTGAGCCAGCTGGGTCATCAGCTCAAAAAGGAGGCAGTCTGTGGGCTGCCCTCGGCCGCCTGCCTCTGGCCAGATACTGAAAAGAAGCTCGACTGTCTCTTCTCTAGAGGGTATGAGAGCTTGCCAGAGGCTGGCTGGCAGAGCCATCTGGTTGGGGAGGGACCCCCAGGAATATGGATGAATGCCGGGATCTCCAGGCCCACAGCCTGAATATTCTCCCAGTCTCTATAAAAATCACACACACGTGACTGATCTAGCTAGTCCCAGCTATGCTGGTGCCCTGCCTTTAGCAGTTGACTAGTGCACATCATTGAAACCTTATACATGTGCTTCAGTGAGTAAAGTCATATCCATATTCTGTTTTCTTGCTTGGTAAGTCTTGCAGACAAATACTCAGATAGACAAAGCAGCCCTTCAAGTTGAGTTAGCCTGTTGGATGCTCAGGTCTGTACCAAGGTCTTCCTCTCATCAGAGCCCAAGATCAGTGGAGTGTGAAGCATTCCTCAGTTGAACTCATGTGGCTGAAGTCCTCCTTGGCATCTTTCAGGTGTCCCAGCCAAACACAACATGTGTAAAAGCAGATTTCTCTTCTTAAATGAAGAGTCCCCTCCTCTACAAAAGCACATCCCCTAATATTTTATTGTGATAGTTTTTAAGCGTATGGGAAAGTGAAGCAGTTTTACATTGAATAGCCATATAATACTTACCACCTGTAGTCTACTGTCAACATATTACCATATTTATTTTACCACTTATTTATTTATTTATTTTGGTGCTGGGGATTGAACTCAGGTCCTTAACCTTGCTAGGCAAGCACTTTAACCACTGAGCTAAATCTCTGGCCCCTACCATGTATGTATCAATCTTTACATAATTTTAATATTTGAAACCCAAGTGCATGTATATCCAGAACACTGTAAGTGCTTAGATGTTTCAGTGAATGTAACAGAATTTTTGAGGGCCTCTTTTTAATTTTGTTTCTACCACTTTTAGATCCAGGTCTCCCCTTTCACTCCTACTCAAGACCAGCTTTATAGATCAGTATTCAGGCACTCAAAGGAGAACCCAGGAGGTTGCAAAGACTAGAGCACCTGAGACACAGTTTTCTTTGGAGACTTTGTGTTTGAATGACTTGCATTCCCATGTGTCCTGAAGTAGAGCCATGCCTTCCTTCATTTTGGCCTCTCCCTTTGCCTTCTTGCGGTCACAGTGAGCATGGGCACATTTCATTTAGAGACTGCAGATTTTTTTATAACAGAAAATGGCGGAGGATGGGGATGGGTAGTGTAGAGTGTGCAGTTAGGTAGCTGGGTGGAAGTTTTCGTGGGTTTTAAACAAATTAGTTTGAAAAATCTCTAAACTTCATTTGTTTGTTTGAGACAGAGTCTTGCCATGTTGCTCAGGCTGGCCTTAAACTCACAATCCTCCTCCTTCAGCCTCCCGGGTGCCTGGGATTATGGTTTTTTCCCCTTAATTTTTTAATTTTTAAAAGTGAATAGAACAAGTCATGTTTCTTGAGATATCAGTGTGAACTTGTGCTTTGGATGGGGGAGATACCACTGGAGCTGAGAAAATCAACTTAACCCAAAAATCAGCCCTTTTGTAGAAAGATTTTAGCTTTCGTTTGTAAAACTGCTGCCTGGTTCCCAGGAGCCAAAACTGTTTGGACTGATTATTTATGAAATGAGTAAGTTTTGCAAAGTTAAGCAGGGCTACAACTTGTGCTTAGACTGATTTCTTATAAACTCTTCTTTTTCTTTGCTGTAATTCATATCCCTTCCAGAACATACTAATGTGTGCATGCGTGCGTGTGTGTGTGTGTGTGTGTGTGCGTGTGTGTGTGTAAAGTCCTAGAGTAGAAGTAGCACTTTCTTAACTTGTGAGAGGTAATGGGACAGGGTCTACAAGTTTACCTCGTTCTTAACCTGATTGTTTCAGTTCATGAAAATGGTTAAGCATGCTTTAGATAACAACCGGTGGCTTCCCTGTTTCAAGAGCTTGAACTCAGGTAAGTTTTCATTTTAAGGTGTGTGTCTCTGTGTGTGTGTGCGCGTGCGCACACGCATGCACATATCTTCAGAAGAATGACCTGACTTTGTATTGGTCTCCCATAGTATCTGGGGTGCAAGATATCTGTGATATGAGTTGGGTAGTAGACCTGCTGACTGTCTTTTTCACCTGTACCTGTTTTATTTTGCTGTAGCTATCAAGGAAGCTATGCAAATTTTTATTTATTTATTTATTTATTTTTATTTTATTTTTACCAAGAACATGCATGGGTACATTATATACATAATGATCATAATCAACATGGTTATTTTGTACCTGTATATGATATATCTTGGCTTTACCCCCTCTTCCCCTCCCCTCCCTTCCAGTCACCCACCGCTCTCTGTCTGCAACAAGTTTATTTACACTTTTCCATTTTTTTCCCTTTCATCTTACTTTTCTTTTAACCTTCTTCTTTATCCCCCTTTTCCCTATCTAGTTCTCCTCTCTTTTGAATACTATCTTTTTTTTTTTTAAACATAATATCTGTTATACCCCTTTGTCCTTATTTACACTTATGGTTTCTCATATCAGAGAAACAATTTGATGTGTACTGATAAGTGTCTGATTTATTTCACTTAATAGTATGTTCTCAAGGAACATCCATTTACATACAAATGACTGTAGTTTATCCTTTTTATGGTGGAGTAGTACTCCACTGTGTAGAAAAACCACATCTTCTTTAGCCATTCATCAGTTGTTGGGCACTTATGTTGTTTCGAAGACTTAGCTATTACAAATTGTGCTGCTGTGAACATGGTTGTGCATATATCATTGTGATATGATGATTTTATGAAGTTGCACTTAGTTCTTGGTAATTTTTTAAAAATTTGCATCATCAACTTTTCTTTCCAAAGTGTTTGCCTTAGTTTTCATATACTAAAACTCTGGTTTTGCATTGTTTATATTTAATTTGGTTAAGTAATTACAGGAGGTGAGTTGACCTAAATAGATCTAGATGCTCAGCTGGTAGATCAGTAATGCGTGAGGCCACTAGAGATCAGTTTATTGGCCAGGAGTTTGCAGTGTGTGCAGGTACCTGGCCTTAGTTAGGTGTACAGGTCTGTTAATAGCCCCCATTACATTTTGAAGGGCATGGAGTGGTCCCCAGAGGAAATTAGTAGTGCACTTTCTAAGAGTGTGCCTCCTTAGTAATGCTTATCTTAACTACTGAGCAGGTTAGCCTACAGATTCCTTGCAGGCTGGGTAACAGGAAATGCCTTTGTAAATGTTCCATTTCTTTGTTGTAAATGAGGTAGCTATTGCTTAGCCTGAGAATGGCTGTGTGCTTCTGAGGATGTGTTAGCTGGCTCTTGCTTTTTGACAACAGAGCACTGAATGTCACAATGACTTGCTGGTTAGAAGAGAAAACAGGAGGCTTTGCTCAATGCAAATGGCTTGGGCTCCTACTATACTTGATGGTGAAGTCACATCACAGAGTCGGGTCTTCTCATAGCCAGCTTACTGGCTTCTCAGTGAAGACTCCTGAGAGCAGGCAGGTGTGAGTGGCTAGTGGGTGAGAGCACCAGGGGTTTGGTGGAAGTGTAAGAGGCAGCCAGGGTTCTCATCATGAGTTCTTTTCCCACATACACAAAAAGTGAGTGACCCTGTAAAGACTGATCCATCCTGGAGGAAAAGAAATAATCATTTCAATAGAGTATTTTGGGTCTTCTGGAAAGAAGGAGGGTTTATTTTTGCCAGGCTGCTGCTTTCCTTCTTTCGGTGATTCATGCAAGTTGACCAACGTGAGATTCGTCTGCTTGTGAATCTTGTGTCATTTAACAGTTAGATAAATCTTGCATTGATGTTCGTATCTTGAAGGACTTTCCATTGTAGAGTTTCACACACTAGAGAGGACAGAGCTTACTGCTTTTTTGCATACTTCTTTCCCCAGCCCTCCAAGGAAGCTACAATCTCCCAGTCTTGCTTGGTTCACTAGGTGAGCATGTTATTTTGTGAGTACTAATATAACATAAAGAAGACTGAAATTGTGTAGCATGAGGGGAAGCCCTGGTATTACTGGCCAAAAGCTGTTATAGGTACAGCAGAAATCCTGCTGGTAGGCCAGTATTACTCTTTTGACATGGGACTTGACAAAAGGAGAAATAATCAGAGGTTTCTGTGCTCTTAGAGAACATCGTCCATCTGTCCATTCATCAATCTTTATCCATTTGTCTGTTTGTCTGACAATGCTAGGTACTGCGTAAGGCACTAAGGATACTGCAGTGGAAAAGATCCCTGCCCTAGTGGAGCTAAGATCATACTAGAGCAACTTAGGTCCTAGCCCTGTGGTGGCAAACCTTTTAGAGTTCTCAAGGATACAAATAGCCTGTTTAGTGAGATCAAGACCAGACTGAACTACACAGTGAGACCCTGTTGTTTCCCTCAAAACAAACAGCCCACTGTGGCATTTGTGCCATGGGTCTACCACCACTGTTCTAGCCTATTGCAACTTTTTTTGGGGGAGGGTGCTGGGGATCAAACTCAGGACCTTGTACTTCCTAGGCAAGTACTCTACCACTTGAGCCAAGTCCCCAACCCCACCTATTGCAATTTTCAAATCAGAGAGACATCTTCTGTCCAGTGCCATAGGGATAGGCATGTAAAGAGAACTAGTGATTGAGGAATATCTAAATTTTGGTCAAATGGCAAGGTATAGCTGAGGCTTTTATGGTCAGAGAACGGAAAAGATGTGATGAAATCCAGTAGTGCATCACAGTAAACAGCCTTTGAAAAGTAATGCAAGTCATTGGCCAGGCATGGGTCAACTTGGGACAGAGAGTGGAAGAGACAGGTGTGGTGTGTGGTACCTGTAGCTAAAGCTCAGATGATAATCTTGCCCTGCTGAAGCGCAGAGGACCCATTCAGCCAGCTGGGGCATGATCGCTGAATGCCCGTTAGTAACCAAGATGAAAGTGTAGAATCAGGAAGGCCTGCGCAGGCCAATGTGTGGTGGAACTGTTTATGCTTATTTTAGCAGAGGGAGGCTAACCCCATCTCCTGGCCTTAGTTTCCTCACCTGTAAATTAGACCTATATCTATAAAGGTTTTTCCAGGTTCAACTTTTTAAAAATAATAATAAACCTGAACATTGTTGACTAAGAACGTAATTGGTTGCTTCTTTGATCTTTGGTGAGTGATCTGCAGGAAGGAGGAGTTCTGTTCTTCCTGTTCGCTGCTACATTTGGAGTGAGTACAAGTGTTATTGGCAGTGGTTGGCTTCCTTAAGAACTGTCACAGAAGACAGTTATCATATGCTTGTTTGCCCATCAGGAGCTCTGTAGCCTTCTTCAGTAGCATAAATCTTTAGTACATGCTTTCCCTGAGAGAGTTTGTCTGTTCTCTTCCCTCTTCTCCATGGCCTCTTTCTCTTCTGTTTACTTTAATGGAAGAGTGCAAAACTGCTAATTATATGGAAATGAAAGATTGCCAAGGTATATTAGGATTAAGGTTGTGTGTATGTGTTCTGTGCCTATGTGTTGCATCTATAATAATGGCCAAATCTTCCAAAGTATATCACCTGGCATTCTAGAATATAAATTTTCCTCTCATAGCAAAGTTGTATTTTAATAGCTTGCGGTTTAAAAAATATCATCTAAACTCACAAATAAATACATTCTTCTCAATTATACCCCAGCTTCACTATAATCTTCTCTTTCTTCTCCTTAATTTCTCTAGAAATTAAATTATTGGAATCCACTTATAAAAACTAAGAGTTATACATGATAGTTGTTTAAAAAGGAGTCAAGTGGGCTGGGGATTTAGGTCAGTGGTTAAAGTGCTTGCCTTGCAAGCACAAGGGCCCAAGTTCAATCCCCTGCACCCAAAAAAAAAAAAAAAAAAAAAAAAAAGGGAGTCAAGTTTAAACCTTACAGTAACTCAGAGGAGTTTCAGACATTATTCAGATTTTTTAATAAAGAGTATTCTTGGCCCTGAATGAAGCAGTTGGTGTTCCTGATGAGTCACAGGCCCACTGAGTTAGAGTCTCAAGTCTCTTGGTGCTCATCACAACTATTTTAAGGAGTTAATGTTACCTCTTTCATGTTTAAATATTAACCAAAGGGCTTCCTCTGTCATGATCTGTTATCAACAATTACTTGGAACAATTTCTGGCAGTCAAGCTTTGTTCTTCCTCCTGAGAGATGCTAGGACAGGATGAGGATACACATTAGGTCACAACAAAGGAAGATTCATTGTGCCCCCCTCAATGGCCTTGTAGTTGCGTAGAGTTTGCCTTCTTAACATTTTGTAACTTCCTTGTCTGCCCCAAATTTACCTGGATCTGGGAGAGAAAGCTGTGGTGGTTATTTCATTGTCTAATAGTGAATAATACTTTTCCCATTTGGGATGCTCATTTGAGTTGCTTTATGGAAACAGAGTAATAGTCGGGTGCAGTTAAACATAGCTGAGTGCTTTCAGCTGCAGGACTTGGGATATTAATGCTCTCCAGGCTACTCATATTTGGAGGGATGAGTAAAGGAGAGTTCCACACTACTGCAGATACATTCCTTTGGTTATTAACAGAAGGCCGGGTGGCCCAGAAATGTAAACTCTGAGAAGAACAAAAGTACTTTCAAACCTACAAATGGGAAGATCTTGGAAGCTCTTGACTAGCTCTTTTGGAGTGCTTTCTTTGCCACCTATCTGCTTTGGACCTGTGGCGCCTAATAGCTTCTCAACCTAGTGGGCCCCATAAAATTTTAGCCTGTTTCTATATAGAGTGCTTTGGAGTGGCTATTTCTCTCTTCCTCTTATTTATTCTCAAATACCCCTTGGAAAAAGAGCTGACGAGGTGCATTGAGACTTGGCATCAGAAACCATTCATTGATAGCCATCACTTGCCTCTTTTTTACTCTTTGTCTTAAATTTTAGAAAATGACTTTAAAACATTATTTCTATAACACAATAAAACCTACTAATTAAAATCTAAATAGTGAAAAAATAAGTGGATTAAGAAGGAGAAGCCCTCCCACCCTAGTCTTCCCTTAGATACCACTGCAACTAGCTGGATGTCTGGGTTTCTTTTCTCTGCATTTATCTGTTCTCACACGTATTTTGCACAAATGAGATTATCCCATGTACCTGTTATTAGGCTAGACTTGCTGGCCCAGGGCTTCTCTGAATGTAAGGTACTGTAGGTGCACTAAAACAAAATCCTGTCGTGATGTAGGAATTCAGATGGTGTGAAACAAGACACACTTCCAGGCACATGTTGGAGAGTAGCATTATTTTAAACCCCTGGGTTTCTTTTCTGTAAGGTTTGCATTGCTCTACTTTCTGGATATTCCTTTTACAGCTTGATTCTTCCTGTCTTGTACTCCTAATAGGACTCTGATGAAATGAAATTTCTGTATATCCCAATTCCTTCAACCTAAGATATAAGCATACAGGGTTTTTTGTTGTGTTCGTTCTTTCTTTCTTTCTTTCTTTCTTTCTTTCTTTCTTTCTTTCTTTCTTTCTTTTTTCTTTTTTGAGACAGAGTCCCACCATGTAGTCCAGGCTGGCCTCAAATTCACAAGGATCCTCCTGCCTCAGCCTCCTGAAAGTTTTTTTTCTTTTACTGGGGATCTGAGGATTAAATAGCCCCGGGCCCTTTGCACTGAGCTGCATCCCAGCCTTTAAATTTTTTTTTTTTTTTTTTTTTTTTTAATTTAGAGACAGGGTCTTGCAAAGGTACATGGCCTGGGCTCCAATTTGTGATTATCTTGCCTCAGTCTCCCAGGGTGCTGGGATTACAGTCACGTGCCATCATGCTTTGCTTAGTAGAAGTTTTTTTAAGCCTGCCTGTGTGTCTGCCTTTTGCGTCTAAGGGTGCCACCATGAGTACCCTAATTATGAGTTCCTACCACCTCTGGCCCTGTCTTGGTCTCTCAAGTGATAAAGTCCTGTTGTTTTTAGATTTCTAGTTGTCTGCCCTGTTGTTAGACCTGCTCTTTTCTGGTTTGCTTTCTGGGTACTCTGTCCCACTTCTTGGCTCATTTCTTTCATCCCATGTTCTTTGGCCACAGCGTATTCACTAGACGCCACTCCTTGTGGTCATGACTGCTCACTATTTTGTATACTCATGAGTTAGTCTTTCTGCTTTTGGAGTCTGGTGGGGAGATGCCCACACCAATACCACCAGCACAGGTCTGGCTGACCTCCTGGGGTCAGTCTGCTACCTTTTACCATCTCCAAACTTTGTCTGACTACAGATAATGATTTTCTACAGTTCTTTAAAGTAAAATCCATGTTTCTAAATTTGATTATAGAGTTATTTCTGCCAGCAACAAGGTGTTCTCTTAAGATCTCCAGAGTTCCCGACCACCTCACAAACCCAGGGGTGGGAAAGGGAGTAGATGTTTTTGCCTCAAGAAGCACTGCCTGTCCAAGTGCTTTTTGTCCTCCACCATCAGTGCCCACTGACCCCTAGCAATAGTTTTTCCAGTGTCCTCCACAGTGTACAAGGAGCTAGGGGTGAAGACCGAATATGTAGTCGAGGTAATTTAGGAAACTAGCCTCTGTGTTCTCCTGAGGATGGATTCCCTCCCAAGTGCCATTATTTTCATTCACCATGATCATTTCTTCAGAGTCTCCACTCACTTGTGCTCCCAAGTTCATGTGAAGGTCTTTCAGTTATAAGGCCCTGATCAGCAAGAACAGTTTCCTGTCTACACTTTAGCCGTATTCTTCTTATCCTGTGGCTGGAATTCCTGATATTCTTATCTGGAATATTCCAGTGGCCGATCTCTCATCTCTGCCTACATGGCTTGGGTGTTGTGGCGGTCATGCTCATGTAACATGCCACACCTTCGAAGTCTCCTGCCCTGACTAGTGCTGTTCCCTGCCCAGGAATACGTCAGTGGCCTTCAGTGTAGAGCACTAGCTCAGCACCTGGGAATGTGGCCCCTGTTCCTTGGGCCTAGGAAGCTGCCCTGCGTATCAGCTTTCTCATAGGTGGGTTATTTCTAATAAGTTTATACTTTCTCTTCTCCCACTCCAACTCATCTTGACACTTCCATCCATGGAGTGGGAATAAACTAATTGGCTGTAAGAGATAGTGGTTTTTTAAGACTGGTTTTCTGTGTTTATCTTTCCTGTGGCTTTCATAGTTTTACTACTAGAAGCAGCCCCAAGAGTGCTCTAAAAGTACAGCGGGAATAAAAACTCCTACACTGGGTAGGAGTCAGGAGTCTAAGGATATACCTGGTGCAGCTCGAGATTATAAATATGCCCAGACCACAGAATAGGGTTGAGGAAGGACATGAAGGACCATCCCAAAGCCAGAGCTCGTAACCTAACATGGCATCTTGTTCATCTGAGCTGCTACCACATACAGGTTTAGGATTCTCTTTAAATCATGAAGATGAGTCTCTGCCTCTTAAACTGTTAGTTGTTGTGCCCTGGCTAGTACTGTTAATGTAAAACTGATACTAGATGCCATAAATTTGAAGATGAAGATGATAATCTACTAATGAAGTTGTCTCTTACAAAACAGAACTTTTAAAAGAAACGAGTCTTGTGTTAGACTTGTTTATCTGAGATGTGTCTTTATAGGCACCCACAAGCCTTCATAGAAGCTGGCTTCAAGGGTGAGGACTGGACAGGACAGGTCACTGTGAGCTTAGGAGAGGCTAGTGCCTGCATCCGGGTCATGTACTACTGTGTTTGGGCATGTGGCAGCTCTTAAAATGCTCTTCATCTGCGGCTGGGGATTTAGCTCAGTGGTTAGAGTGCTTGCCTTGCAAGCGCAAGGCTCTGAGTTTGATCCCCAGCTCCAAAAAAAAAAAAAAAATGCTCTTCATCCATCAGCACACTGACTCCTTTTTCAAGTTTCATCGTTCGATTATTTTGGCTATAAGAGTGGCATTTGTTACAAAGCCAGTTTTTGTGATCTAGAACAGCACTGTCAAACTTTTGGGTGCATCAGAATCATCTGGACCCACTTCTGAGTGTCTAATTCAGTAGCTCTGGGGTGGGACCTGAGAATTTGCATATCTAACAAGTTCTCAGATGCTGTTGCTGCTGATTTGGCAACCACCCTTCAAAAACTGTGATGTAGAAAGTATAAGGAAACAAACATCATCTTCAGTCTTACCATTTGGAGACAACAGTTGTTAACGTTTTAGGGTATAATGAATGTTTGCGTACTTACATTAACATATTCTTAAAAACAATGATAGTTCTGTGTGCACATAGTATTGCTTTTTTCAACAACCTTTTTGTTTTAAATTGTGGAATAGTTTTAGATCTGCAGAAAAGTTGCAAAGGTAGGACACAGAACCTCTTATACCCTGCATCCAGTTTCTCTCATTGTTAATAACTTACACTGTTATGGAGCATTTATCAAAACAAAGGAACCAACATTAGTACATTACTGTTAACTAAACTCCATGTTATTGTTGCTTTTGAAATACTGCTTTTAATAAAAAAAAAAATACAAATGCACTTTTCTGAGATTCAACTAGAACTACATAGTAACAGTTCTTTTTGAATCTTCACTTATTTCATCCACTTCCTGTGTATTTTAGGTTGTTTTTCTACACATTTATATACATATATAATTACACACACACACACACACACACACACACCCCTCTCTTAGTTTGGGCCATGCTTTTTTTCATTTAAATATGCCTTTAAAGTTTTTTTACATCATTATATCTGGATCTGCCCATTGTTATTTAATGGATAGCACACACTGTTTTGTACCCTTTTAAATATCTTATCTGTTTCCAGATTTTAAATCTAGCAGATTAAAAGTGAGGTCTGGCACACCTCTTTTTTATCTTACATGGGAGGTTGGAGATTATGTGCCCGCCTTTGTGGAGTACTTAGCATGTTCCAGGCACTGCCAAGCACTTAGCATATATTATCTAACACAGTTATCAAAACAATCTTATGAAATAGGTATCATTATATCCCTGTTAACAGATGAAACTGAGGGTCAAGAAGGTTAAGTGAGCAAAATCTTTTGACAGCTTTCTAGACGAAGCTGTCTCTGGCATTGAGGGTACCAGGAGCATTCAGCCTAGTGTGCACTTTGCTTGTTTAGCCTTCCTGTGTCCCACACCTACTGCTACAATATGAAGATGAGGGCTATCCTTAAGGAACTCACAGTCTAGTTGGACAGAGAAAGATATAAGCAAATACATATAAGAACTACATGTATTACCATAGAGGTTGTAAGTTGTAAGTGGTTTCAAGGTAGGTTTTTGATGCCTTAAAAAGTGTAGTGAAGGGGGTATTATGTGCCTGCAACTGTAATGGTACAGATGGAAGTACTGTATAGATGCTCCTTAATATAAAATGGAGTTACACCCGATAAACACATCATAAATTGAAAATATTTTAAGTCAAAAATGCATTGAATACATCTGTCCTCTGGAACATCCTAGCTTAGCAATATAGCACATGGTAGTCATGGTTGATTCCCCTTGTGCTTGTGTGGCTAACTAGAAGCTGCCGTTTACTGCCACTGCCCAGCATCACCAGAAAGTAATCACATTGCATATTGCTAGCCCAGGAAAGGATCAAAATTCAAAGTACATGTACCAAATGCATAAGGCTTTCACCACCATTTAAAGTAAAAAAAGTTCCAAGTCAAATCATTGTATACAGGGACTGCTTGTATAACCAAATTTGGCATTCAGACCCAAGTTCTGAATATTATTTTTTAGCTGAGTAACTCTAGGCAAGCCACTTAACCCAGATTTTTATCATAGGTATCTTAATATTTCCTAGGTTGTTGTAAAGATTGAATAAAGGCAATGCATAAGTAAAAAGCTATTATTTTGCTTCACAATGGCATAAATGTATATTACTTAGTCTTTTAAGTAGAAATGTATACTCTGCCACATCAGTTGCTGAGGAGGGAACCTGCCTTTTAAAGTCCTTGGTAAGTTCCAGGTATAAACAAGGGAGGGAACCAAATCCCATAGTCTTCTTTCTTTTGTGCCTCCAGACCAAACCCAGAATCCCTGTCTGAGCTCTTTCTGTCTTGTTTGGGTTCTCAAAATATCTTCCTGATGGGCCCTCCTCTTGGCACTAAGTCTTTCACTCCCATAACCACCATCTGTTTACACCATCTCGCCTCTGTGCAGCTACAGTTTCTTGGAACACAGAATCTGTGCCTTTCATTCTTGTGTCCTCTGCAGCTTAACAGGGCACATTAAATATCAGTTGCAGAAGCAGATGCTATAGAAGGGGCTCACATCCTACCTGTCAGATTAGGCTTACACATTCTGGTTTTTGAAAAGTTTTTTCACCTCTATAACTGTCCTTTTACCTTTCAGTTTTTAAAGACATTAGCGTCTGACATCCAACCTTGAGTTTTTAGCATAGAAGGGTCACTGAACATTTTGTTCAACAAGATTTTTTTTTTCTGGTGCCAGGGATTGAACTCAGGGACTTGTGCTTGCTAGGCAAGCAGTCTAACCACTAAGCTAAATCCCCAGTCTCAACAAGATTTTTTAATGAATTATATCTTGATAGACAAGTAGTCTTCATTATGAATTGATATAATCCTCAGCTCTTTCAATGGGAGGAAAGATTTATGTCAACCCCCCCCCCCCCCGAAAAGCAGAACAAAACCTCAGCAGGCTGGTGTCTTGTGTAGCCTGGGCAGTTCTTAACCAGATTGCCACAGGTTGGATAAAATGTTCTTTGCTCTTTTACTTGCCTGCTCATGCTTGAACTAGAGAACATTCTCAAAAGGATTCTGTGCCAGGAACACAGGAATAATACTGTAAAAAGTTTTGTTGAAGATAAGGCAGACTACTCAGTCTAAGGGAAAGACTAGTTTCTTTGCTATGTAATGACTTGGAGATGTTTCTGAGTTTGTCCTAGGAGGCTTGGTAGTTAAATCATGCTCCATGTCAACCTGAACTGTCTATAAATAGTAATTTTGAGAAGTATGGCAATGTTATTTTTCTTCCTTCTGGAAAATCAGCTGAACTTGGGCAGCATGTGAAAATCCACTCTCCCAGATTTGAAGAGCAAGATTCTTGTTTTTAGAAGGCAGTAACTGAGGTGCTCCCCCCACCCCCGCCTCCACCAAAGGAGATTGTTCCCCCTTAAGAGAGCCAACTATTCAGAAAACTTAATCACAGGTTCTTCTTCCATTCATACTTAATCTGGTTATTCAGGGGCCCTTGCCTTTGCCTTCAGAGGCTGCCTGTGCCTGACCCAGGGCCACAGAGGTCTTCCTTTTGGAGTTTTAGGAGACTCAGAAAGCAGGATCCTGCATGTCCTGTTCTTTGAGTCAGGGGTTTGTTTGGATCTTTGAAAATTAATCTCTGGTTATGAACTGTAACCGGCAAGGTTTCTCTCCATAATTTACCATTGCAGCCAGAAGCTTTTGGTGGTTTCAGCCAAAAAAATTTTTTTAATAAAAATGACCAAAATGCAATGGAACTTTCATTTCATTGAGGTTGTTCATTTTATGGATAATTGTTTCTTTTCAACCTCTTGAATCATCCTGTTGAGGTCCTCCCTCATATCTTTTCTGTCTTCAATTCCGTAGCATGTTTAGTGACAGGAGTGAAAGGACCTTAGGAAGTCTTCATGTAAATAAGGACCTATATCTGTCCTCACATTTGTATTTTCCTTTGACATTAAAACATGGAGTAGAGTAGAATTCTTAGCCACCTTATCACTGCAGAAAGGGGTTAATTTAGGATGATGATGGTGGCAGTTAAAGGAGACTCTCAGGGAGTTCCTTTTATTTATTAACAGTATGGCACTGAGCTATCTTGAATAGTAAACAATAATATTTCTTGATTTGAAATTCAGAGTTTTTCATCTTTATTCATTTTAAGAAATTTAATTTCAGATTTATTCTTAATAGTCAGTGTTAAAATTCTGTATAGGCAATTCTAATCTTGCCAAACTGATAAAATGAAATTATTGTTTTTTAATTTCATGTTTACTCTTTTCCTCTTGGCTGAGAGCAATCATAAAGACTTGATGAATTGAATGAACCATTTAAATTTTGTTTTATTTTTGTTTTTAATGCAGTACATTTTATGTCTATAAATGTCTTTATGTCTATAAAACATGGTGAAGACAGATCTATTGATAAAAAATAGATGGCATGAGTCTTTAGCGTCTCAGTATTTAAGCTGAAAAAAATCTCCCAGGCCCTTTCAGCCTGTCCTTCCATGTGGAATACGATTCTTCGGTGGGTTTTCAAGTCTGAGTCCTTAGTATATGTACCTCTAACCCCGCTCAGTTGTTTCAAGAAATGATTTTGAACAAACCTCATCTTCTTCATCTTCTTTGAATGTCTCACTACTTTTTTTTTTTTTTTAAGCAGGGCTTATCAACAGCGCTATGTGGTACAGACAGAGAGCTGGGATGGGGACATACAGATGTGTCCATCTGCCTGGTGTCCTGACTCCTACTGTGAAAATCCCTTAAAACCAACAGGTGGACTGTTCTTTTTTTGAAGAGAAAGGAGGTCTACCACTTACAAAGAATATGTTCAGCCATTTAGTAGCAACCAGAAACTAAGTGAACAATGAAGACCAAGCTTTTAGCCCCCTTCTTTCTTGTTCCTAGATCTCAGAGTTGTAGCTTGTCAATGGAAAGAACTATAGCCTTGAGTTGAGAGACTTGAATTTTTTCCAAGCCAGTCTCTTAAAGCCCCAGGGTCTTTCTCCAGAGTGAAGGAATGGGACTTTATTCTGTAGTGGTCTCTTCTCCCTGGGTCCTATATGATTCCTAGGGGTAGATCCTACATCTAGGGCTGGAGATCTGAAATACAAAAGGGACTCTTGAGGTGTTCACTTAGGGAGCATAGACTGGGAAAATGAGGGCAGGTTCTGCTAAAATTTAGAGAACTTTAGATTTCTCTTTAGATTCTGTTGAATCTGTGGTAAGTCCCTGTTGGGAAGGAAGCATTTTGGATTAAAGATTTAGAGATTTTCTAGCAATGAATGATCATATTTGTACTGAAATGGTTCTTAAAGCTGATAATTTTCCTTTTATCACTAAAGGCTACTCTTTCCTTAGATGTGGGCTTTATCTGACTCTCAGGTTCCCTGAAAGATTTGGGTAGCATGTCAAAGGCATGTTCAGGAAATACTGTTTTCTCTGTTTCCCCTACTTTCCTTCTTGTGGAACAGCATAAAAGTACCAGGTCTTATGTTCCACTGGGCAGCTGCTTCTGGTTTGATGTTTTTCTTTCCCCTTCTTCTTCTTCCTCCTGTCTCCCCCTCCCCTTCTTGCTTTGCTCTGAAGGGAACTGTACCTTTGTGGTTCTTCTGCAGCTGGTGGACTTTGATGGGGACATGCTTGCTCTCTCTACACTTGCCTCCCTTAGCAACCGGTCCTTTGACGATGACCTCTTGCTGTTTGCCTGTTGTCTCTCATGTTGGATTATAGATGAGAGATTTACCAGGCTGGGGGTAGGGGCCTGCTGTTAGCACATTTCTTTTAGGATTCCCAGCATCCTTCAGCCTGTATTTTCTTTCTCCAAAATATGAGATTTGGAGAGAGTATGTGCGTGTGTTTATGCTTGTGCAAGGTATTAATGATGAAGCCAGCACAATTTTAAGTTTTTAGGATGGTCCTAGCTGTGAGCTACTAGATGATTTGTTGATTATTAAGTCTACTTGATTTTCTTCTCATTTTTATTACCATGTGATTAACACACAGGGGAGGGGGGAAGGGGCACCATTTGTTCCTTTTTACCTTCCGCAAGTGTTTGCGTGTTGGCCCTAAACTTGCTTCCTGGTGTAATCTGAGCTCTGGGAATTGCCAGATTACCTAAATCTCCACACATTTTAACACCCTTATTTTCCTACAAAGCATTGCATTTTCTCTGTATTTAAAGGAAAGGAATCCCATGGTACAAGGCCCTTGTCCTGTGTAAACAGCTTGTGATGTGCCGTACACCTAGAATATGCACTTCTCTTCTTTTAGCTCAGTGGAATTGCCTTGGAGAAAGTATGGATTTAGGACATTGTGGGTCAGCAAGGATTCCAGAAGAACACTGGTTTAAGATAAAAACAAGCCATTTTTAATCTATCCAAACAGTGAAGGCTAGAATAAAATTACTCATTTTCATTAAAAGGTACGTGAAAACAGACATTTATTATGGATTTCTGGTACATGTATCAAGAGTCTAAAAAATATTCGTACCCCTTGACTTTAATAGTTTTTCTTCTAGGAATTTATCCTAAAAAATAAGTCCCAATTTTACTTAACTAAAAAAAATAAAAAATTTGTGGCATGTGAGGGAAAAATTTAAAAGAGTGTAATGAAATTCTATCCCCAAACTGTTTCTTTGGGATTTTAAATTTCTTTTTTTGGGGGGGTGTTGGGGATCAAACTCAAGGCCTTAGACTCGCTAAGCAAGCGTTCTACACCTGAGCCAAATCCCCAACCCCTTAAATTTTTATTTATTTGTTTATTTTTGTGATGCTGGGTATCCGAGCCAGGACCTTGTACATGCCAGGCAAGCACTTTTACCTGAACTATACCCCCAGTCACGTAATGGGATTTTTACTTTTCTTCATATTCCAGGTATTATAAGTTGAGAAAGTTTAATTGAACTAAAAGTACTTGGGGAATATTTTTATCTAAAGCTAAGTATGAGTGAACCAAAAAAATGTCTTTGTTCTTTGTTTTGTTTTTGTTTTTTGGTTAGGCTGTGTTTGTTGTTTTTTTATTAAAGCCACCGTGCAACTTCTTAAAACTTTGTGCTTTTAAGAAGCTGCAGTTTTATCCAAAAGAATTTTTATTGCTTAGCAGGAAATAATGTTTCTTCCTTACATAATCATGCAGTGATGCCTGACTTCAAAATGACTTAACAGGTTTTGAGAATTGGTATTTGAACCAGCTGTTTATGGCCAAGTCCCCAGGAGCTGTCCATTTGGATGGATGACGGTGGACTTGGGGACCCTTCTGTTTGTTGGTGATTTAAATAGTTAATCACAGACCCAGTCTTTATTTGGGAAATTTCCAACTTGGGAAGAATGAGAAGTATTAGCAGATAATGGTAATAGGAGCAGGTTATCTAGGGGCGTCAGAGTTGTGGGAGAGGAGCTGGGGAATGGTGTTTGGCAGTGGCAGTTAATTGCTGCTGAGTGTTGAAAAGGGTCTGTAGTTGTGCTGTCATGGCTGCCTCTTTAGGTGTGTTGTCATGGCTGCCTCCATGTCCTGAATCAGTTGAGAATGTTTGTCTTTCATGGTCATTTTGACTTTGGGGAAGAAGAACAGCATGCCGTATTATTTTTATAAGCTTGCTCCTGTGTTGAATGGTACTCAGCAGCAGCAGTATTCACCATATATGTATTATATGTTATATATCATATCATATATATATATATATATTTTTTTAGTCACAGAATCAATAAACATGCTCATGAATGAGGACTGCCAGAACTGCTTCAGAAAGTGGCAAGAACGAAGGGATGGGATAAGTGTGTTCAAAGCAAGGATAGTATTTTGAAGGAAATTAAAAGCTGTGTCTTTTGTTGTAATAATTTTTAAAAATTTAAGAATACATCATATTTGTTGAGCAGCCCTATGAGGTTCGTTGATTTGGGAAGTGAGTAGTTATGAAATTCCGGGCTGACAAGCTTTATTCTTTCTTGGCCCTCACCATCACTAATTATGTGAGAAATCCATAAAGCTAGAAAGAAGATAAATATTATCATTCACTTCTGGGGAAGTTTATGAGAGGCCAGTTCATGGTGCTACAAGACAGATAAAACTAGACCACTGCTGTTGGGTTCATCATTTGGGAGAGGCTGGTGAAGTTAGAGTTGGTTCTCTTGAGAGCGTTCAATTTTTTAACCCTTTCTTCTGTTTTGAGTCCTTTAAATAGGCATGTATGGAAATCCAGAGGTATCTAGATATAGTATTCTTCCATTGGTACCTTGTTATCAACCATATATTGCTAATATTGTACTGTGTGGAAATACCACATTTATGTATCCACTCATTAGTTCCTGGGACATTTGGGTTGTTTCCACTCTTTGGTTATTATGAATAATGCTGTTGTAAACATTCTTGTACAAGTTTGTGAACATTTTTTTATTTCTCTTGGGTGTATGCTTTGGAGTGGAATTGCTGTATCATATGGTCACTCTGTGTTTCATGTTTTGAGGAACTGCCAGACCATTTTCCAGTGTGGGTGTATCATTTTACATTCCTGTCAGTGATGGGGACTCTGATTTTTCCATGTCTTCACTCTGTGTCCTCACTAGCACTTGTTACTATTTATCTTTTTGATGTAAAATGATATCTCATTATGGTTTTGATTTGTATTTTCCTGATGGCTAATAATATTGAGCATGGTTTCATGTGCTGATTGGCCATTCCTATGTGTTCTTTGGAGAAATGTCTGTTTAGATTGTTTGTACAATTCGGTAAATCCTCTTCATCCTGCCCCGCTGTCCCCCTGTCCTCTCTTGATCTCTCCTTCCTTCTCTTTATCCCTCCCTTCCTTTCTCTCTCTGCTGGGGCTCCAACCCAGGGCCTTTTGCATGCTAGGCAAGTACTGTACCCCTGAGTTACATCCCTAGCTCTGTAAATGTGTTTAATATCTGGCTTAATAGTAGATAGTTAGATTGTCATTTCTGTTTCATTCATTTATTCATTCTTTCAGTACTGATGATTGAACCCAGGGCGTTCACATTGAGCTACATCCCAGCTGCCCCGCCCCCACCTTTTTTTGGTGCTGGGGATTGAACTCAGGGCCTTGAGCTTGCTAGACAAGCGCTGTACCACTGAGCTAAATCCCCAACTCCTCCAGCCCATTTTTATTGTTTATTTTGAGACAGGGTCTGGCTAAATTGCCAAGGCTGCTCTCGAACTTGTGAACTGCCTGCGTCAGCCTCCCAGAGTGCTGGGATTATAGGTGTATACCACCATGCGCAATATGCTTTGGTTGAAGTATATGAAGAAAACCTGACTTTGTACAGATACATTGTTAAAAATGAGTAGTATTTTAATAGCTTTTTAAGATAATTATGGAGATTCTTTAATATTGTATAAAAACTTGATAAGAGGTTGTTTCTTAAAAGATTGGTTACAGTGCGAAATCTGAGACCATATTGCTGAACTCCTGATACTCTTTTTTTTTTTGGCATGCTGGGGATTGAACTCAGGGCCTTGAGCTTGCTAGGCAAGTGCTCTACCACTTGAGCTAAATCCTCAACCTCTTGATACTCTTACAATGAAATCCCTTGTCTATTTCTTTTGCACCTTGAATAGAGTTGTTGGGGATTTAGCTCAGTGGTAGAGTGCTTGCCTAGCAAGTGCAAGGTCCTGAGTTCAATCCCCAGCACCAAAAAAAAAAAAAAAAGGAAAAATTTCTAATAATTTTGTTATCATTCATTGGTAATTTAGAAAATATTGATTCACTTAGTCATGGAGCTCTTCCAAATACAGTATTCCACCTTTCTCAGAAGGAAAGTCTTAAGTATCAGGATTCTGTTGAGCTCATGGTGATAGATATGATTTTCCCAAATTTCTAAAGTTTACTTGAGAGTTCAAATTTTATATTGGCAACAAAAAGAGTTTAAATTGTTTTACTTGACATGATGGGCATGCTTCATGTGAGAAAGTGTCTGCCCTATATCTGTCTGTGAACAACTGAGATACAACCATGCTTTGTCAGTTGTTCTTTGAAGTACTGTAGTGTTACGTGAAAAATGGGCTAGTTCAGTTTGTAACTCACAATTGTGTAAGTTGAAACAGCCATTGTGTTTGATATGCAGCATTTCATCACACAGTATTTTAAAAACTGTACTCAGGGCCAAGATTTAATAAAATTAGTAGCTTTAATTGCTTCAGTATTGCTTCATCAACATTCTTTAAAAAACTTTTAATTGCAAGTGTATAGTGGTCAAGAATACAGCTGGGTGCCTCTGCTCTGATTTATGGAACGTTTTTTCTCACCATCGTTTTTATACCATCATCATAAATGTCAATGGGAGTATAGAAGACAAATAATGTCTTTGTGTTATTACAGAAGTATTTTTGCACTCACAGATTACCTGAAAAGGTTGAAAGTTATCCCATCCCACCCCCCCCCACCCCCCCCAGGGCTTTCAGGTTTGGATTTTGAGACTTGCTGGCCTAGATAGCATTTAATGGAAATTGGGTTAAAATTGTTTTGAAAGTGCTTGCTTCTGTTAACAGATGGGGCAGTATAGACTTACAGAGTGATGGTGACAAAATTTGTATAGTATTATGCACCTTGTAATTGCACCATTCTTTCCTGCCTTCAGTAATATGGAAAATCACAAAGCTAAAACCAGTGAGACTCCTTTAAAACATAAAGGAGTCTCAAAGGAGCTTTTTCATTTTCTTCCTTCTTTCTTCTGAGAAGACCCTCTTCATCATCCTCCTTTGCCAAATGCACTATTAGTTGCCTTATTTCATGTTTTGAGTTTAAAAGGACAGTGGCCTCTGAGGGCCTTCCTCCATATCTTTCTTATGACACTCCTCCACACACTGAAAACCTTAGATTGGTGTTTAGTTCAAGCCCAGGCCAGTGGCTGGCAATGACCTGATCCTTGTCATGTAAATCCTCAGTGAATGGCATGAGACTCCAACATAGCAGTTCATGGAATTGTAAGGTGAGCCCAGTTTCCCAGCCAATTATGACTCCATCTAAAGCCATAGCTGGGCCATTAATGTATTTTGCGCCTTGTCCTCTTTCATATCTTGCCAAACTCTGAGAGTCTACTGTATAGCTACTGGCAACAGGCCTCTGCCAAAACAGTCTATGAATGTATCATTTTACACCTCATTTTTCCTTGTTTCCCCCTGAGATGGCACCTTGCCCGTATTTCTCTCCCACATCTTTCCACCCACTTAGAAATTAACTTATTCCTGCATCTTGATATTTCAGACTTTTTGGCTTCTGGAGTTACTTATTGTGAAAGAGATGCTGAAGAATGAAAATGCTTGATATCTTCTTACAGGTCCCTTTTTCAACTGCCAGTGTTTCTTCTCAGTGCCCTCTTTCTAGTTGAATTCTGGTTAAATTTTGTATATGAATTCTGTCATACATAAAATTTGTATGTTGAAGTTCTAATATTTATACTTTAGACTTTGACCTTATTTAGAAAGAGGGTTTTATTGAGGTAATCAAGTTAAAACAAGGTCATTAGAGTGGATCCTAATTCAGTGTGATTGTCCTTATAATCCTCAGGCTACTCAAGGGGAAATTTGGATGTAGACACGCAGGGAGAATGCCAGGTGAAGATGATGCTTCTACAAGCCAAGAATCACCAAAGATTGCCTGCAGCCCACCAGAAGCTAGAGGAAGGACATGGAAAACATTCTTGGGGCCCTCAGAAGGAATCAGCACCTTGATCTTAATTCTAATTTCCTGAACTGTGAGACAATACATTTCTGTTAAGCCACCAGTTTGTTGTACTTTGTTATGACAGCCTTAGGGAATGGCTACTGCTGCTTCCCATGGCCCTATGGTTCTGTTACTTACCTTGGACCTTTGTTCTATAGGTCATACCGTGGATGGTTTCTCCAGGGTGACATGTGTCTGCACCATTTGAGGTTCCTGCTCAAAGCAGTGCTATATGAAAGCTCACTAATTAAGAATATGAGGTTGAAGGCAGTATCTTCTGAAAGGATGGATAGAGAAGGTTAACAGACCCAGAAACAGGTGGCTGCATGTATTTGCTTCCCTCCTCCTGCCCATACCTCTTCCCCTGCACTAGTTAAAGATGTTGAAATCTGCTTGGCCTCCACTTGCTCCCCTTTCCTATGGAGCAAGGAACATTGAGCCCCATGGCTCTATCTGGTTTTATTTTCACCAAGTGCTTTCTACATGGGACCCTCCTGTGGGTTCCCAGCTGACCACCAATTTGCACCACATAGCCAGGAGAGATGGCCAAGAAAAGTGAGCTGCTGGAATGCTTAGGACCCCGAAACGTTATCCTTCATGGTAGTTTGGTTCTTGCCAGGATGTCCTTGTGAAACTTTTATGAAGATGTTGTACTTGCATTGGAGATTGAAAGTTGCTGTTAGCCTTGCTAAGTCCCCTATCCCCTAGGAATGCACAGCACTAAGGAAATGCTTATGGGCCCCCCCCCCTTCTGAATGGGTGCTCTGCTACAGCAGCTGCCTGTGCAGAAAGTTGAGCTGGATAGATGGATTAAGGGACATCAGCTAGGCCTTTGTTTAAAAATATTTAAAATATGTTTGAACCTCCTTTATCAACAAAGAACAGCTCCTTTCACCAGAGAGAAGTTTTTCATTTCCATGTTTTTATTTTTTTTAAACAATTTTGTTTGGTTCTTTTGTATATTAGTGACTTTGGAAAAGTGTTCCCATTCACATTTTGAAAACCAAGTTCAAAGGCATTGTATAGTTACATTCTATTTTGCTTAAGGGAAAAGAGCAGCCTATTTCTATTAAGAACATGATGTTTATGAAGATAATCTTCTTTGGCTTGAGTTAATTTTTTCTGTGTGGAGCTTTGATGATTAAAAAATAAGAACATTTTTGTGAAAATGTGTGTTTAAATTTTCTCTGGAGTTAGGAGTTAATGAAGATATGTTAGTGATGAGAATGAGCTTTGGCAATTGTAACAAAATAAAACTGAAAGATCCTATGTCAGGATCTGCTGATAGGAGAGTCCAAAGTATTAACCCACTCAGTCCTTGGCTATCGGTGTTTTGAGTTAAATGTCAGAATAAGGTATCATTTTCCTAAAATAAGATCCAGGTTTTCCCTTGCTTCCTCTGTGATGATCACAGTGTGTATCAGGTTTCTGCCTAACTTCAGATCTTTGGGCATCTTCCCAGTGTTTTTAGAAACCTGAGATACTGCACACACATAGGAGGGGCCAGCATGTTGCATAATTCCAGGGGCCTCATTCATCTCAGAGTATGTGGAGTAAGGGCATCAAGGGCTCTGGGTGGCATTTGGCCCTGCATGCACACACTAGCAGGAAAGGCCTGGTGAGTGGAGGTCCTAGCTCCTTGGGTCATTTAGTACATTTTTAGAAGTGGATCCTGGCTACTTCTGTCTTTAGACCAAATAGTCATCTTGAGGAGTATTTGGCCAACTCTGGGTTATAGCTTTGCCTTCCAGCCTCTGGCTCAGTCACTAGCCACTGCTTGACAGGAGTGAGGGCACAGCTGGTGAGAGATCAGTCTGGAGAATTATTAGTTGTCTCAGGGCTGCTTTAAAATCATTTGAGAGCCAACCCTGAAATTGAGGAAAAGCAAATGCTCATGTTATTCCACTTTATACCTCTTTCCTCAAGTATTTGTGCTTCAGTTGACTCTAGAGGCTGAAATATGATTGAAGAAGATGAAGGGGGTTTAAGTTTTCTAGAATATTTCACAGGTTTCACCTCATAGGGTTGTTTTAAAGATGAAATAGATCTGTGGATAGAAAGTACCTGGAATAGGGCTTGGCACACAGCTTACTGTGTGTTGTTACTCACTCTGTAGGACCTTCACAGTTTCTGCACTATATGTGTGTCACCTATTTAGTCTTTGTCTTAGTCCAGTGGTGGTGAACCTATGGCACATGAATGATACAAATAGTATCATTGAAAGCTTTAAAAGGTTCATCACTTTCTTAGTCCATTCAGCTGCTATAACAAAATACTATTGTGTTATAGGGGCTGGAAGTCCAAGATCAGGGTGCCATTGTGGTTCATTTCTGGTGAGGGCTCTGTTACTGGCTCATACATGGCTATCCTCTTGCTGTGTCCTCACATGGTAGAAGTTAGAATGGAGATGACAGACTTTCTGACGTCTCTTTGTGTAAGGGCACTAATCCCATCAGGACAGCTTCAGCCACCTCAGCTCATCTAAACCTAGTTACCTCTCAAATTTCCCTATACATTTGAGGGGCTAGGGCTTCATCATATGAATGAGAATGAGGCACAGTGGACAATTCAGTCCATGGTGGTCATTTAATATTTTTCTTTAAAAGTAAGTACAGTATGAAATGTGGAAATAACTTATTCTGTTGATTCTTAGATGCTAATTTCATCTCTGAAATTAGAATATCTTAAATTCCCTGGTATGTCCTGGTTTAAATTTTTGTTTTCATTCTTTTGAGACAGGGTCTTGCTCTGTAGTTCAGGCTGACCTTGAACTCAACTGTGTAGCTCAGGCGGGCCTCAAACTTGTAGTGATCCTCCTCCTGCCTCAGCCTCTCAGGTACTGGGATTACAGGCATGTGCCACCACACCAGGCTTGTCCTGGTTCAACTTTTTTCTTGTTCATTAAAAGTAGTAATAGTTGATGGTGTCTGAGATTTGGTGGAAAATGATATTTTTAGAAGGACATTTTACTAAACATGAGTGCTGGCTATCATTTTCTAATTTAAGTTAAAATAAATGAATGTCCCTTTTTTAAAAAATCTACCTGCATCCTGCCTTGGATCCTCTGGAGTGGCAGTGACTTGGAGCCTGTAGTTTGGGAAAGACAAATACTACAAATGGTTTTTAAATCACATTTTGTGGAACAGCATGAAGGCTCCTACCTGGAGCAGGGAGGCAAAAGGAACAGCCTTGGGCTTCTTTGCAGCTCTGCTTTTGTTAGTCTCGTTCACTAGAGTTTTACTTAATAGTTGTTTCACAGAAAGGACTTCTGCTGCTAAATAGGACTTGAGAACCACAACTGTAAGCCATCTGTCCACTGAGGCCACTCAAGGCCTAAAGTTTGAGCAGGGTGGGGTGGGGACATGGAGGATTGTCTTCCTCCCTAGGACAGGAATAGCAATTTGGTCTACCTGGCTGATGGAAGGTGCTGGAGCATCTTGAGTAGCAGGAGATAGAATGTCACTTCCAAGGAAGGATTGTGTCCTTTACGGGTTGCTTTTTTATGTATGTATGTATGTAATGTATGTATGTATTTTTTTGGGCTGCTTTCTGGGATGAAAGTGAGCAAGTGTAGAGCTAGTATAGAGTGTAGAGCTTTGAGTAGAGTTTACCCCAAAACAGAAAGGACTGAAAAGGTGTGAAGATACATAAGGTGAGGAAAGGTGATGGATAGTTTCTTCTTGTACATGTAGATCTTCCTTTAGATGGAATGTCTGCTGACATTTTTGAGATTTTCTTAACAACTTTGTTTTCCTTGAGATTTGTTTGTTGTTGGTTTTTTGTTTTTTTTTAGCAGCAGCTTCTTGCATTAAATTGATTGAAACCTTGACATGGGCGCCTCCCACCTCTTCCCTTCCCACTTCTGGAACTGGCATTTTCTATGTGACTGAGTACAGCTTGGAAAGTTTGGGGAAGCTAGTTTTACCTTACGTCCTGCAGGAAAAGGGACTTGTCTGCAAAGCAAGGGACCTGTCTTTCAGTTTTATAGTCACCTGGTCTAACAGCATTTCCTTGCTAGCTTCTTGAACCTTGAACTGAGAAAAAATTACTCAATTGCCCAAAGCAGTATGTAAAGTCAGTGTGGAGGACTTCATGCATTCCTGCTTTGACCTTATCTGCAAAAGAGCTAAGAACAGGGAGTGAGGCATTCTTGTATCTTGAGACCTCTGTGGGGATCAAGAGGCATTCTGGTGAGTTGGGTGGGGTCCCTTGCTTCAGGCCTGGGGTGTAAATAGTCTCAGAGGGCCTGGTAATCAGTCTGAGTCAATACTGGGGAAAAAATAGGGCCTAATAGCCATGATTCCTTTTTTACCCCAAAATGTAGACCTAGAGTCCTTAGTAGCTGAGTGGAGTCCAGGGCCACCAACCTGGTCACTTCCCCCATCCCAGCACATCTTGATTTCTTAAGAAGGTAGATTCGAATAAAGTCTAGAGAAGGTGATGTGCCTGTTGTGCAAAATGCAGGACTTTTTGTTTGAGGTTGTCTCTTTTTGGAATTAGAATTACAGAGCAGTGTAGATGTATACAGAGTACCTTGGGGTCTATCATGACCCTAGGCTTTATGGTTTGGAGCCCAGAACAGTGCTTTTCAAAGTCTGTCTTTGTCAAGGGGTTTTGCAGTTCTGGGATTTTGCATTAGTGGCATTGGCAAAAAGGTAAGACTCGTAGTTACAAAATTCTGAGCTGAGGATTATCATCCAGAGCCAGTCCACAGTTGGAATCTTGGACTGACCCTTTACAGGTGCTGTGCCACTCGTAGCACCCGTTCCAATATATGTCATCTAGAAGGTGCTCAGTAAATTTATTGGAGAACGTTATAAACTTCCAAATCGTTTTCCGGTTGGATAATACTACTTGCCTTTCTGAGACCTCGTCCATTACATTGAACCTAACAAGGTTTCCCCTGAGGCAGTATCATGTTTAGAGGCGGGAAACAAATGTTCTGAATTTCGGTCATGGAGAGATTAGCAGGGGAGGTGGAAGAGTCAAGGAGGATGCTTTGGAAAGGATCGCTATTCTATCTGGTTGTTAATGAGACCTGAGGTTGCAATTTATTGGAATGAGTTTTGTCTTTACTGAAATATAGTTAACAGTTGGTCTGTCAACTATTTCAGTACCTCCTTAGGCAGGCAATAAAACAGTGATTATTGGACTTGAAGATGGATGAACAGTTAGTTTTATTTTTGCTCCCCCTTTTTGGGGAACAAAAATGATACAGTGATTAATAGCAGAGACTGGAGGTGAGGCTCCAGAGTGCTTGGCCTGAATGTGAATCCAGCAGACTCCATTAGATCATACTCCGGCATCTCACCTCCTGATCCCAGGCTCCTCATCTCACAGAACAGTCATCTCTCTCTTGTCCACTTCATGAAGGGAGGGTGGATGTGACCTGAATTATGAGTCGTAAAGACGGCACATCTGAAGTGGTTGCTGTGTTCTCCACTTATGGGGAAAGGGTATTTTGAGTGATCTTTGTGAGATGCAGAGCCTCAGGCTCATGACTGACCAGGTTAATTCTCCTACCCTCCATGGCTACCAACTTCACCCAGTTTCACAGTTCGGCTTTTCTTCTAGCTCAGGTAAATAAGTGACTGTTCAGAACCAAATGAATTGCATATGGTACATTTAGTCTTTATGTTTTGTAGCAAAGACAACTCTGGGGCCTTGGCAATACCAGCACATGCTTCATCACCAGAAAAGAATGGAGTCACTGGGAAAAGAGCAGCCATTCTGGCATGAAGCTTCTCACTGATCACAAGTGCTTATAAAAATTGTCTTTTGCATGCTCTTTCATCCTCGCCAAGAGAAGATCGAGTTGTTTCTCAAGGTGTGCAACCTTGGCTAAAAATTCTGGTTTTGTTGAAAAGCCAGCGCTCAAAAACAAGAAAGTACAGGTAGTTTTTCTTGGAGGAGAAAGAAACTCCGTGTACTTGAACGTCTGGCCCAGCAGCTCCAGGGCTCCTTTAGCTGTGGATCCTAGGCAAGTGGGTAAACACCTTGCCTTCTGGTGTTCCATTAGCTGCTGCTTCCACTTTCTTTCTCCTCTGTCTCTGGCCTAGGTAGATCAATGGATCAATCCCCCTCCTCCCGCTGGTACTTTACCACTGAGCTGTATCTCCAGCCCCAGCTTTTTAAATTTTTTATTTTAAAACAAGGTCTTGCTAAGTTGCCCAGGCTGGCCTCAAATTTAGAATCCTGCCTCAGCCTCCTAAGTAGCTGGGGTTTCAGGTGTGTACTACTGTGCCAGGCTCTGGGTAGATTCTTTCAAAAAGTTTATACTGTTCTGTGGCTGAGAAGCTAGATTCACCAAGGCACATGCTCTGTCTTCAGCTAATGATTTCTTTCTTGTTGACAGGTATTATGGAATCGAATGTGTGTCCCCATATATTGAAGACCTAACCCTCAAGGAGACAGCATTTAGAGATGGGACTTTTTGGGAGGTAATTAGAGTTAGATGAGGTTATGAGGGTGAGGCCCTGTGATGGGCTTAGTGCCCTTACAAGTAGAGGTACCAGAGAGTGTACTTTTTCTTCTCCCTCTTTGTGTTTGCAAAGAAGAAGTCTTGCAAGCAAACAGCAAGATGATGAACACCAGATAGCCAAGAAAAGAAACCTCACTGAAACCTACCTTTGTCAACACTGGTCTTCGAATTGTAGCTTCCAGAACTAAGAGAAATAAACTTCTGTTGTTCAAGCCATCCAGTCTGTGCTGTTTTGTTATGGTAGCCTAGCAGACTAAGATACTTAGTTCTGCTAGAAAATAGGAAGCCTAATTGTGAATATGTTCTTTGTCTACTGTTAGTCTCTTTTCTTTGGTTTAGGAAAGTCATTTTCAAGTTGTTTTCTTTTTAAAGTTTACCTTCAGCAGAGTCTCCTAGAAAGCATGTTAAAAACTCAAACTGAATCTCAACCCCAGAGATTCTGATTGGGATTATATGTGTGGAGGGTCTGTGTATTTTTTGTGGCTTTTTTTCTTTGAGATAAAGTTTATGTGGAGTGAAATGTACAAAGCTTATATATACTATCCTGTGGGTTTTAATAAGTGGGTCCCTTGTGTAACCCAGCCTCGTTAAGATAGATAACAGCATGACCACCACCTCAGAAAGTTCCCTGGTGGCCCTTCTCAACAAGTCCCCACTGGACTGGTCCATTCTTAATGGTGCTCCGGAGCTGCTTATTAGTGGTGGCTATAGCCAGAGAGCTGCTTTTAATGAGTGATGGCACAACTGAGAAACTAAATCTACTACAGCAAGAAGGTCGGGGCTAAGTTGCCATTCTGAACTGGGCTCACAACTTGTAGAGGTTTCAGTCCATAGTCGGCTGTCTCCAAGGCAAGGTGGCGTGGAGGCATCACAGAAGAGAAACAGTCCATGACAAGGCAGGGCAGGCAGAAGGCAGCAAGCAAGCAAGCAAACAGTCCATGGCAAGGCAGGGCAGGCAGAAGGCAGCAAGCAAGACCCCACTCACCCTCTTTGTATCCCTCATATTTTATCCATGCTACCTGAGGGTGGGTAGTGCTCATACCCTTAATTTGAACATTGCACCATGAATCAGTCCAAGCCTCACATCCTTGATCCTAGCAGCACATACCCTGGATCTAGCTACCTCCAAACAGCCCTACCTATGACCCCATGAGGCTTTGGGGGGATATCTAGACACAAGCCATGATACCCACTCTTAGGGTTTCCCAAGTACTCACTCTTTTCTCCCTCTTCCCAGTTATTCTAACTGTAGGACTACACCATCCTTAGCTTCTGCCTAGTGACATATAAGCAGCAGCATCTCCCTTCACTTTGTTTTGGCAGGAGGTGCTGGGGATCCAATGCAGGCCCTTGCTCTTGCTGGGCAAGTGCTCTCCCTTCACTTTATATTGCTGCCTTTTTTGGGAGGGATAGCAAAAGTTCATCAGTTGACACGCTATTTTTTCCTGCAGCTGTAACAAAATAAAGTTGTCCATGTGCCAGGTTGAGCATGTGCCATGCTCAAATGTTGCCTAGGTCATTTCCCCAAAAGACAGGAGCGGTTGTTTGTTTTTCACAGAAAGAAAACTTCTAGTGGTTATACTCATTCTTGAGGAGGTGCTACTGTGATTAGGTAGCATGCTACAAAAGAATCTAGAACCAGTGTGTGGTCATTTGTTGAATACTTATATATGGAGCGTTCCAAGTGTTACTATGCTATACATTTACACAGTTGTATGCGAGCACATCAGTGGGTACACTTAAACATGTATGCCTGGATTGGGGGAGGGACTGCAGAGGAAGACAGCTGCAGGCAGAAAAGCTCCTGTACAGAGGAGCAAACTGTCCACGTTACTAGTTCTCTGTTGTGATTGCTGGTCTCTGACTGGAATTGATGAAAATACTCTTTCAATTTGCAAAAATAAAACCTTTAGTCGAAAGTCGTAGCTGGAGGACTTTCTGCTCAAATGCATTGCAATAAGTCTTTTGGGGGATGGTGCATTGATGAACATTCTTTTAGAAGGGCAAAGAGAGTTCCTGTATGTCTCAGCTCATATACTGCTTCTGACCAGTGGTGTTTCAGTCTTTATTCTACCAAGATTTGGTTTTTATGGAGCATGGAAAAAAAAACACTTCCTTACTGGTTCTCTTGATAATGCATTGTCTCTTAGCTCCTTGTGTTTTCCATGGCCCAGGTCTGAGCTGGACCTGAATCAGAAAAGGAACTGCTCCCTCCTTTCTTTCATGCAGTCATCATGTTCAGTATTTGTGAATTGAAACTATATAACCGATGCTGCTGATAATAATCAAGTGGTCAGGACTGGGATTCTCATGACTTTTGATTGGGTTTTAGAGCTCCATACTAGAGTTGTTGACTCATTTTAGGATGTTTTGTTCATAGCTTGAGTTCATCTATTTCCTTTTAAAAAAACAAATACATTTCATGGAGGTAATTACATCCAGTAAACCAGACATTTAAAGATACACACCTGTGAAACCACCACTACAAGCTACAGAGCATTTTCATCACCCCAAAATTTCTTTTCTGTTGACGGTCCCATCCTTTTCCACTCCAGACCCAGACGATCACTGATCTGCTTTCTTATGGATTAGTTTACATTTTCTGGAATTCATATAAATGAAACTATGCCTTTTGTGACCCCCACTTTTTTGGAGAGGGGAAAGGTCTGGGTTCTTTGAGCTTTATGATTTTTGAGTTCATCTGTGTTGTAGGATGTATCAATATTTCGTTGCTCTTTATTGCTGACTAGTAGTCCATTGTGTGGGTGCACCACAGTTTATTTATCCATTAGCCACTTGAGGGATATTGAATTGTTTCTACTTTTTGGCTACTTTTTGGCTAAATAAAGCTTCTGGGGATGTTTGAATATAAGATTTGTGTGGACAGAATTTTTCATTTCTCTTATACAAATACTTAGGAGTAGAATTTGTAGGTCACATGGTAGGTGTCTATTTAACTTTATAAGAAATGCCAAACTCATACAGAGGAACTGTATTCTTTGGAAATGCATCCCCAAGAACAATGTGCAAGGGTTCCCATTGCTCCATATCCTTGTCAACACTTTATATTATCAGTCTTTTAATTTTACCTATTCTGTTGCATATGTAGCAGTATCTCATGGCTTTAATTTGCATTTTTTTGATGACTAATGGTATTGAACATCTTTTCTTATGCTTATTTTCCATTTGTATCTCTTTTTTGTGAAAATTCTTCAAATTATTTACCTATTTTTATATTGTGTTGTTTTTACCATTGATTTTCTTTTAAACAATTCTTTATCCTGGGTTATAGCCCTTAGTACTCTTCTGAGTCTTTGAGTAGTTATTGTATTTTTGTAGTTAAGTAAAAAGGGCTTATCTTCATTTTAGTGTTTAGAACTGAACTCTTTCCAAAACAAACCTATTCCATCATTTTCCTCATCTCAGGTAATGGCATTTCTATTGTTGGAGTCATCCTTGACTCTTCTTTCTCCATCATCCATATCTAACCCACCAGAAAATTCTATTGCATTGGTCTTCAAAATCCAAATGTTTCCCACCACTTGTACTGTTTCTGTCCTGTTCCAGGCTGCCATCATTTCTCCTCCAGGTGATATTCCCTAACTGGTCTTTGTTCTATCTTTCCATCTGCTACCACTGCCCTCCTCCCCAGTTTCTTCCCAAGCACAGCAGCGAGAGCAATCCTGTTAAATCAGATGCCAGACCATGTTACTACTCTGTTCAAAATTCACCACTGACTTCCCAGTTGACTTCTGAAGGTTTCTAAAATGCTTTGTGGTTTGGCCTGCTGTAGCCTGTCTCCTCTTTTCTCCTATACTCTTGCCCTTTCCCACTCTGTTCCAGCCACACTGGCCTCCTTGCCATTCTTCACACATGCCAGACCTCCCTCAGATATTTTACACTTGGTGTTGTTTCCTTGATCTGGAATAATTTTCTATCCCCAGACATAGCCTTCCCCTTTACTTTCCTTAAGTCTTTGTTTAAATATCACCTTCTGCCTGGAGTTTAATTTTGAACCAGCACCCCCTATCTCAAACACCAAATATAAAGAGAAAATTAGAGGTATAATTACGTTCAAAAACAAAATAAATGCACTGCGGGGAAAAGAAAGAATAAACGTCAAGCAAAGATTAATACTGAAGCCAAAGTCCTGCCATCTTGTGTGTCTGAAAGTAGATGCTGATGGCCACTAGGAACTAAAAGTAGCCCATGTGGGGAAGGGACTGGAGCCAGACTTTCTACTTAAAACCAAGCACTGGGCTGGTTGCTATGAAAGAAAGCTAAAAACATCTGACATGTCCTGCTTGGCTCAGGTAGGGCAGTAGGAAGAAATAAATACAACTTTGCAGCACACATAAGGGCTGAGGCCACCTGAAGACCTGATGACTGAGGTTTACCAGTATTATTTATGTTCTGGGGGTCCTGGTCTGTCAATATAAAATATGAGAAATGAAAAATAGACATTGAAATTTAAATTTTCATGTGAAACTTCAAATTGGGAAAGATGCATGTAGGATTGGCAAATTGGAAGAGATCCTGAGGAATTTACCAGAATCATAGAAGAAGAGTAAAGATATTTTGACGAGTAGTTCAGTGACACAGAGGGCAGGCCTAAGTCTAACTCAGATTTGATTAATGTTCCCAAGGGAAGAGGTGGGGGTAGTGGCAGACAAGCACTAACCAGAGATGAAGACTGAGAATTTCCCAGAAATGGAGTAAGATAGGAATTTTCAGATTGAAAACACAAGAGTGCTTTACATAACACGATAAATAAAAATAAATCTATAAATCTCTTAGACACATTGCAGTAAAATAGCCCAATATAGAAATAAAACAAGTCTCCAAAGCTGCTGAAGAGAGAAGACAAATGAACTATGAAGGAACAACAATTTGAAGGTAGTTTTTTTTTTTTTTTTTCTGTTCACAACTCGACTTCATCATAAGCCTTAATCCTAAATACTAAAGCAGTAGGTTATCAATTACATTCCACTTGAAAGGTTTGCTCTTAGCCACAAATTAAATCTAAAGAGAGAGGCTCTGTGTTCGTGTCCTCATCTGTTACACAGTGTGATGGAAGTTGTACAGGTTGTGGTGTTTCTCCTCATGTTTTATAGACAAGGAACCACGAGACCTTCAGGGTCTAAGTGATGTGCCTAAGGCCACGGGTGTAAAAGATGGAGTTCAGGCTGTGGTCCAGAGCCTACGCTGTGTTCACCTCTCCTCAGGATGTTCTATTGACTAATTAGATAGTCACAGTGATCTGGGAGTTAGTTCTCTAAATTCAGGTGTAATTTAAAGATCTTTTGCTGGGGTTTCTATTATGGGCGAAGATCTTTTATGCCAGAGCTATGAGTGGTTCTCTGGTTTCTAACTGTGGGCCAGCTGCATCCCGATAAAGGAGACAGCAAGACTGCCTGGTCATCCTCCAGAACCAATAAGCAGACTGACCATATGCCTGGTGTGTTCCCTAATTCTTTGATCACTTCCAGGTTAAAAAGAGAAGGGGAGTGGTTTCCTTTACTAACATGTCGCTATGCCAAGTTAGTGATTTACTATGATGTATTACTTTTTTCTTACTGATACAGGTCATTCTTTTAACTAGCCTGTTTTTGTTACCATTTCCTTCTTATTTTTACTTTGGTGAATTGCAAAGCTTTAAGTTTTTACATCATTCTCTTTCAGTTGGACAAGGACCTGGACCTTTGCAGAGTCAGAATTAGGGTCTCAGAGTCAGGACTCTGAGGAAAATATCTGCAAGTGTAGACGGAGGACATGTTAGAAAGAATACTGACTTACAGAGTGGGTAGAGTGTGCTTGTGAGAGGGTGCTATGCATGTATTTTGTATGTAGCAAAGACATCAAGTTTCATATTAAGAAATCAAGAGATTGAGGTATGAAACAGTAACCTATCACATACGTGAGCAATCACAAACTAGCTTAAGAAATAGTATTCAAAATCTTCCTGTAAAATAGGAGTGCCTTCCTGAATTTGGTATTTTCATTTCCTTTGCCACATCTGACTTAATTGGTCCAGCATTTAGCCAAATGTATTACGGACACTTGTGTATTCCTGAATTTGGGCCTTTGACTTGTGGAGGTACAGGGCTTCTGGGTGCAGTTTGTCCTTTCTTTACCTGCAAGTCAGGTGGAAACTGGATCAACCTTCTCTGCTAGTCCTTTGTTATCTAGATCCTTGCCAACACTTCTCTTTGTCTCCTTGTCTTTTACTCAAGCTCACCCAGGTAACTAAGATATGGAGATAGGAACTGTTCTTAGCACTTAGGCTGGATAAAATGTTACTTTCTTTTCAGCAGCAGTGAAGTCATGGGAATATATATGATGTCTACTCTGGCAGCAGGGTAAAAACCCAGGTGCAGGGCTTTAAATTCCAGCTCTGCCACTTGTGTGTCACGTTGAGCAAGTTGCTGAATCTCTTTGTCTTGGCTTCCCCATCTATAAGATAGGAGTATATACTTGAAAGGTCATTTGTGAGAATTAAATGAGCTAATCCCTATAAAACTAGTGGAATAGTGCCTGTAACCTGGCAAACATAGTAAATGTTAGAGGCTGTTATTATTATCTTTGCTGTCTTAGAGGTTATGTTGGGCCTGCTGTAGACTGTAGTGTATGTTATCACTCATCTTAACAACTTTATGCCAGTATCGATGTCTTTGCATGTGGATGACAAAACTGGAATATCAGCTGTACCATGAGGTCGACCCAGGAGGTGCTGGTCTGCTTGGGTCTAAAGCTTTGCTCACTGCCCTGGATCCTGCTGCTTTCTCTTGTGGTGGGCCAGTGATGGCGAACCTTTTAGAGCTTTTGATGACACAAACACTGTGATAGGCCCTGGGAAGCAAACATGTACTCTTGCCCTAAAGCTTTGGTGCAGTCAAGGTGAGAGTTGGGTACACTCACTTGTCAAGCATACAGGAGTAGACAAGGCCAAGATCTTACTGATTCAGCTGGTAAAGGTGCAAGCTACTTTTCAATTCCATTTATTACTTGCATAGACAAAAGAAGGAAGGGAAGCCAAAGGTGCCAGCCAGGTCCCCATGATCTATGTCCTTTGTACCAAAAAGTATGATATGGAAACAGAAGGACCTAATGACTACAGTGTGTGGAGTCAGATGCCCCATTGCTGAGGAGTCTGTTTGGTATTGCTATCAAACCAGTTTTACCTTCTGCAGCTTTGTTCTGAGGGGATAGGGCAGAGAGCCTCATCTTTATCAGAACTCAGAAGTGATAAGACAATGTCTTATGACAGCTCCAAGACAGGGAGGAGTGGATAGGAGACAATCTTGAAGTGCACTTCAGGGGATTGGGGATTTAGCTCAGTGGTAGAGCCCTTGTCTAGCAAGGGCAAGGCCCTGAGTTTGATCCCCAGCCCCTGTCTCTGCACCCCAATATTGTCTCTCAGCCTTTTGGCTAAGAGCAAGTGAAGTGCACCTCAGCATCCTCTGGCCTTTGCCTGTGTGGCCTCCATGGCTGTGTGTCAGGATGCCATGGCTGAATGTCCTCACCACCGCTGGCCCACAGGCCTATACTCTTTCCTTTCTTTGACCTGAAGTGCTTGAGTCTCCTTATCTGACTTCTGTGTTGTATGTCAGGGCTAGTGAGCTTTCTAGGAATTAATGTCAAGTTCACCCAAGTGGATAGAGCCAACTTCAAGTATTGCTTTTTTATACTTATACACGTGCACGTTCACCTTGCCCTCACTTAGAAATACAATAAATATGAGTTTCTTTGTGTGTAAACCTAGAGCCAGCTGTTTTCTTTAGCTGGTTGTCTTGAAATTAGACACTGCAAAAACTTGTCCATTAGTCTGGCACCTAAGAACTGATTAGTTGAGACTCCAGGAGTTTGTCCCTCATTCCTGGTAAACTCACAGGTTGCCCATGACCCGCCACCCAGCCTTAGAATATTGGAGTAAGGGATGATAACACAGTCTCAAAACCAAATGTCTAAAAGACCTTTCTTTTCCTTTTAATCATTCATCACTGAGATTAAATGCTAAACATTGTGCTAGACGTTTGAGGCACTCCATTGCTGACAAGTGTGGGTTCAGGGAGTGGCTTTAAGACGAACTTACACGGACCCAGCCTGGGTTATGACCTTCCCAGTCCACTCTTCTTTGAACAAGAACTTTTATAAGCAGATGTAATCAGGCATGGGTAGCTTAATGAGGTGAGGAATGGGAAAGAAACTGCCCTAGCTTGTGTTAGTAATTCCTGATATATAGCGGCTGTCTCCAAGGAACCCAAAGCACAGCTCAGACATTATCTCATTAATCCTCCCAAAACCCCCATGAGGTAGGCAGGTGGCAGGCATTCCCCTTGCTCTCAGGATCAGAGAGAATGGGGCCCTTATGCGACTTGCCCAAGGTCATACAGGGTGGCAAAGCCCAGCATATAATTTATTGCTTTTAATGCTTGAGCTTGCGGTTTCCTCCCCTCTCTACCCTCCTTCCCCTGCTATTAACAAACTGCATAGGAATATTTTAATCATTTTCATCAAGTGTCCCTTCCTGAAGCACTCTTGGCTCCTTCCCTGGGCTTGGAAATGTACCAGGGCAATTACAAAAAAGCAGAGGCTGGAATGAGGTGAATCTGTAGCCTGTGGATATAGCTACCAAGCCCTTGCGGCTCCCCAGGGCACTGTCTCCTTCCTTGGGGATCCTTGCTCACGCTGGCTTCACCTCTGCTATTTTACTTTTATGCCTTCTTTGTTGGGTTTCTTGCTTATGTGGTCTTGGGTATGTGGATAGCCTGTCATACTCAAATACCCTTTTACTGCATCTCCTTGGAAACTGTGCCACTTTCATTCTGTCCATGGAACTATTGGGCCCTTGGTCGAGGTGCTTCTCTCTCGAGCAGTGCACCCTAATCTCCCCCTCCCATCCAACATTGAAATCCTTACTTATTGAGTGCATGGACTTCTGCTGACTCACTCATGTGGGGGAGGTGTCATCCCTGTTTTACAGATGAGCAAACTGAACCTGTGGGAGATAAAGTAACTGCCTGGATGGTAGAGCTCTTTGCATGGTACTATGCTACTGATGATAATTAGAGTCTTGCCCCACTGTATTTTCTTCCCACTTACCCTTTATTTGCATAATTCTTTAATAACAGCTTTATTGGAATATAATTCACATACTGTATAATTCACTTATATGAAGTATACAATTCAGTGGTTTTTAGTATATTCACAGAATTCTACATCCATCACCACAATCTATTTCAGAACATTTCTATGCTGTCGCCCCCTATTTCCCCATCTACCCCCTTACACTCCCCAGTCCTGAACAACCACTAATCTACTTTATATTTCTATGGCTTGCTTATAAGATGTGGACTTTCATGACTGATTTCCTTTCATTCAGCATGATGTTGTCAAGGTTTGTCCAGGTTGTAGCATGTATCGATATTCTATTCCTTTTTAAAGCTAATATTCCCTCGTGTGGTATACCATATTTTGTTTACTCATTCTTCAGCAGGTGGACATTGGGATTATTTCCACCTTTGGGCTATTACGAATAATGTTATTACAAACATTCATGTACAAGATTGTGTGTGTGTGTGTGTGTGTATATGTTTTCATTTATCTGAGTATATACATAGGAGTCAAATTGTTCGATCTTGTGGTACTGTGTTTAATTGTATGAGGAACGTGCAGACTCTTTTCCAAAATAGCCACACCATTCTGCATTTTCACCAAATGTGTAAAGGTTCTAATTTCTCCATATCCTAGCTAACACTTGTTATTATCCGTCTTTTTTGTTACAAGCCACCCTGGTGGGTATGAAATAGTATCTTATTGTGGTATTGATTTGCATTTCCTTGAAGACTTAAGATGCTGGGCAGCTTTTCATGTGCTTGTTGGTATTTGCATATATTTTTGGAGAAATATCTATTCATATCCTTTTGCCATTTTTAATTGGATAATTTGTCTTTTTAATATTAACTTGTAAGAGCTCTTTCTGTATTTTAGATATTAGTCCTTTACCAGATATAAGATTTGCATATATTTTCTTTCATTCTATGGGTTATTTTTTTACTTCTTGATGGTATCCTTTACAGCACAAGTTTTTAATTTTGATAACATACATTTTATCTATTTTTTTCTTGGTTGCTTGTGCTTTTGGTATCATATTTAGTCCTTCATCTTTTCTATACCAGGCACACAGGATTCTTTGCATCAAATCCTTAAGAATGTATGTGGATTGGAAAGTTTCGGTACTGTCCTTCAGATGGAGAAACGTGGTGTGGATGTTTCATGACTCTTCCAAAGTCACACAGAAGAGGCAGAGCCAGGATCCTTCCCAGACCAGCATGGCTCAGAGCCCGTGTCCAGTATAGCTTACCTTGATTGGGGTTCCCTGATGGAGACAGTATAGAATGGCAGGCTCTGCGCTTAGGCTAGACATTAAAGTGCCAGATCTCAGCACTGTGCTAAGAATCTCCTT
Source organism: Hystrix cristata (assembly GCA_004026905.1). Taxonomy (NCBI): domain Eukaryota; kingdom Metazoa; phylum Chordata; class Mammalia; order Rodentia; family Hystricidae; genus Hystrix; species Hystrix cristata. The sequence goes on along the minus strand of PVJO010002353.1, from coordinate 55,029 downwards.
CTCAGAATAGTTGCTTGGCAAATGTTAGATTATTCCTCCCAGTTTAGTGTCTGTGTTTTTCTAATTAAAGACGCTTTCTAGGGGTTGGGAAACAAATTTAGAATCTTGATTGGGGGGTAATTAAACTGCTTCTCAAAGGCCTACCTTCCTCTGCATTCAGAAAACTACTCAAGATTACAACCAGTTGGATTTATTACATTCCATTTGTGTCCTGTAAAGAGATTACCCAAATATCAGGAGTCACCGTCTTTATCCTATAAAAAACTTTCACTTATACTTTACTGTAATAGTTGAAGGATGTGTGTTTTCAGTTATACAGTGAAAGGATTTTTTAGTTCAGTTTTGTTTTGAATATTTTTGTGTCTGTTTTGAGTATTGGAGACCAGAAATGAAATGATGGTGTAAGTTCATGTTTCCATGGTCAGCTGATCGTCTTGAACAAACCCAAAATGTTAGACTACTGGAGCTGAACTGCTGTCATCCTTGATTATAAAAGTATTCATTGTTGGTTCCACCCTGCATGCTGTGTTATAATACCTTTCTCTTGTGTCTTTCTTGCCAAGCGCTTACAGGCATCCTGTGCTTACTTTGGAAGCTAGTGTGTGCACATGGTACCATATGTGTGCCTGGCTTTTCACCTTACAGAGGGAGCTTGCAATGGGGTTCTGTTCACCCTGTGGGCCCAGCCCAGGAGTCTGTGGTGCTTGTTTAGGGAAAGGAGCACATCTCTTTGACAATGAGTATTATTAACTAGTCCACCATTTACTTGTAAATTGTTATATAAAGAGCTGGTTTATAGAGAAAAAGCCTTGATGAACTTCCAGTTTCTGTATGTTTCAGAATTTTTTTTCAAGCTGTATTGATCAAACAGTATTATAATGATGGAGGGCTCAGATTTTAATTGCCTTTTCTTGCTCGGTGTCCACCACAGGGTCAGTGCTCAGTGAATGTTTGGTGTAAATGATTACGAGAGTCTCTCAAAATAAAAAAATCTGCTATACTTATTCTGCAACCTGTCAACCTTTGCATTTCTTGTTTCCTTTCAGTTTTTGGCTAGATACAGATTTTTTTTTTCTTTCTTCCTTTTTTGGGAGGAGTGGTGGTGCTGGGGATTGAACTCAGGGCCTTGGGCTTGCTAGGCAAGTGCTCTACCACATGAACTAAATCCCCAACCCCTTCCTTTCTTTTTTTGAGACAAGTTCTTGCTAAGTTGCCCAGCCTGGCTAGAACTTGTAGTCGTTCTGCCTCAGCCTCCCAGAGTGTAGACATTCTAGGCATGTGCCACCATTCCTGTCTCAGATGTGATTTTTAAATATTTGTTATTGTGTACATTAACTTTTCTTAAAATGTTCTGTGTATCTTTTCTACCATGTTATGTTCATCATTACCTTTTTTTGGTGCGAAGAAACCAAATAAGATATTCTTTTTTCCCCCTAAAATCAGAGTCGTCAGTAGAGGTACGTTGGATTAATCCTCCGCACTTTGATTTGGAAGTCTCCAGCAAACAGCAGCCACTGCCAGCTCATTTTCTGTGTCTGGGACAGTTTCTGTCCCCAGTATAGTTGCTCTCATTGCTATGACAATGGGGGAGGGAGGGTACCTATATTCAGGTTCTTCTGGATCCTAGATCCAGAAAAAGCTTTAGACTGTTGGGTCAGAGAACTAAAAGATTTTGTTGTTGTTGTTGTTGTTGTTGTTATTGTTATATAGAAGGGGGAAAAACTGTTTCAAGAGAAAAATGGGTGGAGCTATCCTTTTTCTGTTCCTTCACATAAATTATAAATCTTGATCCTAGCCACCATACCTTTAAGAAAAGGTCTGGACTGTTCTGTGTGAAACTCTGTACTCTGGTGACACCCTACCCTGGCCTACAGTGCCAAAAGGACAAAAGGAAGGAAGTTTCCCTTTTAAATCCCCAGGAATTTTTTGATGAGATAATATTACAGAGTGAAATGTCTCGTCCTCCTATTAGTTTAGTGTTTGGCTCCTCTGTAACAGTAACCCACTTAGAAGCAGGCGGCCCTTTTGAAGTTATTTTAAACTTAGTTGAGTGTAGAGATAGTGTAACCTTGGATAAAAGCACCACCAGCCCTGGTTTCAGTTTTGCCCTTCAGACATGTGGAAAGCACAGGAGTATATCTCAAGGATTTTGTATTGAAAGCTTAAAGAGTTAGTCTTGGTTTCAAACCTTAAGTTGGTGGATCGTACTCAAGGGAGCATAGTTCTTTTTCTCCAGATACATAGCCTTGCCTGACACAGTCTTTTGGCTCAGAAGTTCCCATAGATTCTTTGTTTCATTATCAGAACAGTGAAACCCTAATAGTCAACCTTGTTGGGCTCTGAGAAAATTGAAGAAAGTTTATTTTCATATTTCAGCCTACAATCAGTTGTTCCATACCTAGTATAAAGATGATCAGGTGTATTCATTGCCAGCTATCAGCAATTTAGCCTAAGCAGCTCCTTTTTCGGAAATGCAGGTAGGATGTTCAGTGCCTCACCTAGAGGTCATAGGATCTATTTGTGTCTGGGAGAAAATTGGGAGTTATTTTTACTTGTGAGGGTGGTGAAGGCTGCTGGTTCTTTCTCCACTGTGTCTTCCTGAGTCGTCTCCCATGCCCTGTTCCGGCCCTCCCTAGCCCAGCTTCTGTATGGCTTCCAGAACAGCCATCCCAGAAAAGTCTCCCTTCAAGGGTCCGCTGTCTTGTTCAGGGCACCTTGGGGTCTCTTTTGAGCTCAGTGAAAATGCTTCCTTTCCTTTTTCTGAGAGGAGAGGCCATAGAATCTACTGAGACACCTGGTAGAAGAGACTTCTGTCCAGCAGTACGTACATTTTTTGATCAAAATAGGGGGCCTTATGGCCATAGAAAGGCAGAAAGTACATCATCACTTGTAAGAAAGAGCATTCCCGTGTTCCATTATAGTAGTGACTCCTATTGCCAGAGGCAACTATTTTCAGTTTTTTTAGTAGTTCTGCTCTTCATGGATTCTGAATATTTTAAAACTTCTGTGAATAATTCTTATACTGCTTCACATTTCTAGTTCATTTCAAAACTGTCCTTTTGGCTTTCTCCTATGGAATGATGGTCTTGTCTCTTACTGTTCTCCCTTTCCCCCTTCCTTCTCTCTTCTCAGTCTATATTTCTTCCAATTTAGTTATATCACAATTATTGTTTAGATAATAGTATGACCTTCAGAATTCTGGGCAGGACCCTGCAGATTGTACCCTAATTATGGTCTACAGTTTTAGTGCAGCCTCTTGTTTCTTTTTGGAATTGGTAGTTATATGTCATTTCTCCCTCCTCACCCTCATTTACTTTATTTGCCTTTTAACTGTCATCTGCCATTCTCTTGTTCAGAACTAAGAACTCTTCCTAGTACCAACAGCCCATTGGGTGATGAATGATGAATGAGTCCCGATTTTCTTGGTTTGGCTCTGCCGCAGCCCTCATCCCCTGGTCTCATCTGGACAGATCACTTGGCAGGCTGGTTGCATAGCTTTCATCCTAGGATTTCCCTTGATTTCTCATCTCTGTTGGAGTCCCTATGCCTACATCCCATGCTGACCTCTTCCTTGGTTTATTCTCTCATTTTGTTGTTGCTGATGGCAGCTTCTGAAATTGAACATGTGTGGAAAACTTTTTAAGACTTTAGGGTTTCAAAGGGGAGAACATTCTGTATTCTCTGTCTCTCTGTACCACTGAGTGAGGAGTGGCAGCTCTGCGTTCTCTCTGTGTAAGAACTGTTGTGGCTTCTGTGTGCTCAGGCTGCTGTGGTTTCACAGCAGGGACAAGGAGCGATAGCCTTTGCTCCTATGCCATTGTCAGTAAGTCTTTTTGTGTCCTGGGAATGTCTTTGATGACTTGGTAATCAACAATAATATGAGCCTGGTCTTAAAGTTCAGGCAATAGCTTGATTAAATCTTGACCTATTTTGCCCTGATACCTCACTTAGCTAACCAGAAACTCAAGTGACTTACCAAAAACAAAGCAGGAGGCATGGCAGCAGGCCCATCTCCAAGAGGCCTTGGGCTGTTCCGCCAGCAGTCTTTCATTGAGCACCTGTTGGTTGGTTGCAAGGCTCTGAGTGAGGTGAATACAGTAATATTGTACTTCTAGAAACAGCTGCCTGTATTAGGGACTAGTAGAAGAAACTCACTCCAGCGTGCAGCATACAAAGTATTTGGGATCAAAAAAATGGGAACAGCTTAGTTGTATGGGTGCAATCAAGAAAGTTCCAGAGAAGAAGTGACATTTAAGCTGGTCTTGAAGGGCAGAATATTCTAGGCAAGGGCTTAGAAAAGCATAAATGATCATGACAGTCCAGAGAAAGTGAAGAGGGCTTTTTCACTGATTGAAATCTTCTGTGCTTAAATACCAGTATTTTAAATCACTTAATCCTTAGAAATCCCACTGATGCAGATGCTATTGTCCCTGTTTTATACTGAAAAAAATCAGTCATCTGCCCAGGTGATGTGCCTCTTAAGAGGCAGGAATGAGATTTAGACACCAGATTGCATAATTCCAAAGCTCTCATTCTTTCCATCCCCAAACACCCCTTAGGATAAAGTGAGGAATAAGAGAGCAAGAGCTACAGCTTTACATTAATGTCCCACCTCATGATAAAGGACCAACTGGATATTTTTCCTTTGGTTGACTTAAGCAAGGTGTTGAATATCCAAAAGTTACTGTTGTGGTAGCACAAGATCACAACACAAGTCATGCTTTCCGTTATATCTTCACATTTTAATTGTAGTTTATCATTTACATGAAGTTCTAATGTGGATCCATCACAGGAATTTTGCTTATCTTCTCATTTCAGACTGTCTTGCCATTTCTTAGTAGACAAGCAAACACTTAGTGTTTAGTAGAGTCTTTGTCAAGTTCCATTCCAGGTTTCTGGGTCTATTTGATTTTAAATTCAAGGCCAGCCTGGGCAAATTAGCAAGCCCCTGTACAGAATTTTAAAAAGTAAAAAAGACTGGGGTTGTAGCTTGGCATTTCCTACTGTCAGGAAAGGGAGTGGGATCCTTAAATTTAAGCTTCAAGTTAGGCACACTCTCTTCATTCAAACATTTTAAGAAGGTAAAACTCAGAAATGACTATAGTTTTTAAATGAATATTGTACAGTGAAGTATCCTCAGATTAATTTTGAATGATTAAACATTGAGAAACACACACAGGTCCTACATGTAGTTAGTCTGAATATCACTGGCTGGTGTGAGCGTGAGTGAATTAGGAAGCATGGTTTTTACCTGATGACTGGAGCAATAATAAGGAAGCAATGCCTACTGAACCTTTGGGAGAATGTATGACTTTCAAGTGTAGAAGGTTCATTCTGTGTAGATGATCGTTACCCAGAAAAGGACTTTGGGGTATTTTTAAATTAAGAGCCAATATTTCTTAGTAGAAAATAGAACTAAAGGTTTGATGGGGGCTATATCTTGAAAAATGAAACTGAAAATTGTAATTTATTTATTTATTGAGACAGAGTCTTGCTCTGTAGTTCACACTGGTCTTGAACTCACTATGTAGCGCAGGCTGACCTTGAACTCTTGGCAATCCTCCTGCCTCAGCCTCCTAAAGTGATGGGATTATGGGCATACACTACCATGCCCCACAGTTTGTTTTCTTTCTTTCTTTCTTTCTTTCTTTCCTTCTTTCTTTCTTTCTTTCTTTCTTTCTTTTTAATTTAACAAATTAAATTGTGATTATAACCCTTGTACTGATTTTTGAGAATAAACAGAGTGAATCTTGTGAGGGCAGCATTGGGACATTTTCAGTAGAATTATCTGAGAATGTGGATGAGGTGAGAATCCTTCATCAAGACTCATTTTTCAGGTGGTGAGAGGACTCTCCCTTTGCCCAGAGTTACCTTAACCCTTTGATCATTCTCTGTGGAAGCTCCCATGCTTATCTCTTTTTTAATCCCTAACTAGATTGATTGCTGTTAGCTTTGAGTAGGCTTCAGTCATTTACAGTACTAATATGATTTCCATGGACTGCATTTAATTCTGCCCCGGTTGCTGATTCCTGATTCTAGTTTACAGCTTATTTGCACTGTATCACTGGATATCCCAACAACTAGCAAGAGTTTGCTGTGAAGATTAAATGAGATTAAAATATGTAAACACAGTAATCTAGTATATGCTCATTAAATGGGAAAGCTCTCTGCCTTACTTTTCCAAGATGTGGCATCCTCATTTTATTCAATACCTTTCTCTAGAAGATTCCGTCCTTTACAATAGATCAGCTCACTAGTAGATTTGTTCATGCTGTGACTACTTCCATTGCCCTATAAAACATCCTCCTGAGGTCATAACGTGCAGTCCTTGGGTAAAGAGAACTCTGGGGTGTGCCTAGCTGGAGGCCTGGAATGGCAGGCATTTCTGGAAGCTGATACTGTTGTTAGAACTGAGCTGACAGCAGCCTGCATCTTACATTATCATCTCTCGCAGATGGCTCAAGGAGTGCAGTTATGCTTGAGAAAGGCAGTTGCCAGTTGGGGTACCTGGGGTTGTAAACAGAAATAAGGATCCCAGAAGAGAAGGAACTTGGGGTGGAGGTAGGCAAGGATGGCAAGATGTGATTTTGGTTGTTTCTTGACCCTCCACATGAAAACCAACACACCAACTGGTTGTACTCACTGGTACTTTAGAAAATTCTTTTTGTTTTTTTAAGTCTTTGATCCTGTTCAGAAGTCAGCACCTTTGATAGGGCTGATGTGTTGAGCTGCTAACAGACCTCTGTGTCATCAGAAGGTTTGCTAGGAAAGTCTTGGAGAAAGGAAGAGCAAGAGTACTGAGGAGAGGAAAGAGCCTGGCGTGAAGTGCAGCTCAAGGTGCTGGCCTGACAGACTTGAGTGGACCCTGACAGATCTTCAGGGACCCTTTGGTGTGTTTGATGCTTTCTTACATAGCTGAGATATTTGCATGCCTAGGGAACATGCCCTTGGCATGCCTTTCTAGTGGCCCTAAGTTCTGCTTCTTTACAACATGAGCCTCTGACCTGGTCAGACCCACTTCCTCCTCGTGGTTGCTGCAGTGGGTGAGGCCTCAGCCTGGGCTTCTGTTGCTCTTGGTTCCTGTCCTAATCCTGTCCCTCTGCACTTCTGTCACCCTCCTGGTCCTTGACTGCCCTTCTGTCTTTCTCCACCATGGCCTTTATTCTTTATGTCATGGATAATCAGCATTTGAAGACGTTTGGCTTTGCTTTGTACCATATTTACTGTAGGTTTATCCTCTCACATGTGTTCTCCTTCTATTTAGCATATCTCAAAGTGTGTTCCTTGAAACTATGTGATCATATTGAGCACGAAATGAACTTATAATAAATCAGAGAAGAAAATGATCGTTATAATAAATCAGAGAAGGAATTGATAGTTTAGCAAAGATTTAAACCTTTTGATTGTTAAACCATAGTCTTCTGCAGTTGCAGTAATCTCTGAGTGAACTCTTAGGATAGTTGTTTGGTTTTTGTTCATTTGTTGTTGTTTCGTTTTAGTTTTTTGGCAGGATCTCACAGTGTAGTTCAGGCTGGCTTTAAATGCACCATGGAGCTCAGGCCAGCCTCGAATTTGCAGTGCATGATACTCCTGCCTCAGACTCTTAAGTGGTGGGATTACAGGTGTGTGCCACCACGCCTGGCTGTTTGATTTTTTTTTTAAAACTTTTTAATTGTGGTAAAATTCATATGAAATCCACCATTTTAAAGCATATAATTCAGTGGCATTTAATATGTTCCCAATGTTGTGCAGCTGTTACTATCATGTAGTTCCAGAACATTTTCATCATCATCCCTAAGAGGAAACTCTGTACCCATTAAACAGTCACTCTCCATTTTTCTCTTCTTGAGTCTATGGCAACAACTAGTCCACTTTCTCTCTATGGATTTGCCTAATTGGATTTGCCTTTTTTTTCCTTGGTGCTGGGGATCGAACTCAGGGCTTTGTGCTTACAAGGTAAGCATTCTTAACCGCTGAGCTAAATCCCCAGCCCTGGAACATTTTATATAAATGTATCCATACAATATATGGCCATATATTCTGGGCTTCCTTTCATCCAGGTCAATCCAGGTCAGACCTGGATGATACCTCTGCTCCTCCAAAGCAGCTCTTTATTGCTGACCCAACCTCCAAAATAGATACGTAAATAACTCAAAAAGCAGTCATTTATGTAGAAACCTCTAATCCTGTGGCCAGGTGAAAAGTTTCATAGGATATATTGGAAAGGGGTCAGAAGTGTGTGCACCGTTGCTGTGACTTAACCTGGGATTTTGGGAAGCAGCGTTGAACCATGCTGGCTTGAGCTGGGCCTCAAGCCCTTTCCTAGAAGTCAGAAATGACTGAGCTGTTGACAATTGTCTTATCATCCTCACTCCTCCTCCTCCTAGCCACTAGTCTCAAGCTACTGATCCATTTAATAACATTAGAACATTCTAGAATGGGCCAAGCCCTGGGGAGACATCTCAGAGAGAAGACTGTATGGTCCACTGTGCTGTAGAACCTTCATTGGTCTTCTGAGCGAACAAACTCTTCATGCATGGAGGCTTGTAAAAATTGGATGTCCAAGAGCACCCTTTCTCCTCCCTTCCTCCCCTCCTCTCCTTCTCTTGTCTGGAATTCCCAGAAGGGTTGGGTGTACTTACCCACTGCAAAGACAGCTGCTGGCAGCACCTTTAGCACCCTGGGCTTATGCAACCCCTTGTACATTGTTCCATGGGATTCAGATTCCAAGGACCTCTCATCTCTGAGCTATACCCTTTGCCCTCCTCTCACTGTTGTATCTGGAGTCCATGGATACTGCTATCTGGAGATATGTCACTGATCTGTCTCAACATCCATTTTCAGTGTTCCTCCTTCTGCCTAAGAACCTGTGATACTGTCTTGGTATTCAAACTCCTTTCTAGTTTTCGTGCCTTTCTCTTTGCCTTCTCTGTGTGGACTGCCACCCTTTCTGCTGTCTTTTGATCAGACCAACTCATTGTCCTTACCCTTCTATGTCATCTCTTAGCAACCCTTTCCCAGGCTTAGAGTCACTGGCTTGCCTGATCTGTCTCACCCAGCAGCTATATGGAGTTCCCCCAGACATTGTAGCAACTCTTGCTGCTTGTGATAAACCCATGTTGCATTCAAATACAAGACAAGTTCAATTTTTCCCCTTGGTCTTTCCTTTGAGTCAGATGGCAGCTGTCAGAAAAAGGGACCACAAAGTATTCAGGCAGAGTGAGAAGACACCAGATTGTCAATCCAAGGTGCAGATCATCTCTAGGTATACCACTTCCTGGTCGTGTTGTCTTGGTAAAGCCACTTATCTTGAACCTCTCTTCTCATCTGTAAAACGAGAGAGGGAGAAAGTAGGTATATTATCTGTTATTTGCTACTATAACAATTTACTACAAATACAGTGGCTTCAGCGATACCAATTTATTCTCTTACATTCTAGAAGTCAAAAGTCCAAATGAGTCTGCAGGGCTGCATTCCTTGTGGAAACTCTAGGAGATGATCTGTTTCCTTGATTTTTCCAACTTCTGGAGGCTACGTGCTTTCCTTGATTAATGGTCTGCTTCTCCATCTTCAAAGCATATCACTCTGCCTTCTGCTTCTGTTGTTACATCTCCATGTCTCTCTCATGCCTTCCTATTTTCCTCTTAAGGACCCTTGTAATACATCTGGATAACCCAGGGAACCTTCCCCATCTGAAACTTGACATCTGCCAAGTGTCTTTTGTTATGTAAGGTAATGTATTCATAGGGTCTGGAAATTAGGACACAGAAGTCTTTGGGGACTGTTACTCTGTCCATAGTGGATTCTTAGGTCTCCTGTGTCTTAACTTGCCACAGATCTAAAGACATATCTTCTTCTTATGTAAGAGCTTAGGACACATGGTGCTGGGCTCATCAACTTCTTTTTTTTGTGTGTGAGGCAGGGTCTCACTGTGTAGTTGAGGCTGACCTTGAACTCACTGTGTATCCCAGGCTGGCCTTAAACTTGCAGTGATCCTCCTGCCTTAGCCTCCTGATCATCATCTTCTTGTAAACCCACACTGATCCACAAGATTTTGAATTTCTAAACTAGCTTTAGGGGTTCTAGGACCTGCTACAATTTAGTGGTAGCACTGTGAGCATGAATCTTAGGATTGCTTTGGTTTTCAAGCTTTTACATGAGAAAATTTGATGGTGCTGCTTTGCCTGTCTTTAATTTTGTGCTTTGCAAATTTTAAAAGACCTCAAAAAATTTCATGCATTATCCCATTTCCCAGAGATAGGCTTCTACACCTGTTAGTTATACTCATGATTCTGCCATGTTTCTACTTGTCTTTCCTTAGAGTCCTGGATGTATCTTCAGGTCCTCTTCTGTAAGTTGAAGTAAATGTGTTAAGGTCGAGAAGCCAAACAATCTTGTATTATAACCTAGGTGGTCTCATTATAATTGCTGCTTAATGTTAAATTTATGGTATTTCACAGCAGTTTAGATTGGCCTTATATAGGAGTTATGGTATTTTTCCCCCTACTACCTTTCCACCTTGAATGACCACCACTTAGAAAGCAGAGAGAAGGCATCCATAAAATACATTTATTTAGTAGCTTAATTTTGTTGTCCCCAGTGCTCCACTCATTGTCCTGAAGTAGGATTCCTCACAAGTTGCTAAAACTGTCCCTGCCTTAAAGTTTTAAACCCACTTTTGACTGGAGTATGAGAAATGTACAATATGAATCAAGCAAATATATAGTTGGCCTATTGAAATTTTTTTCCCCATTTTATCTTCTAGATGCACCCGCTGGGCCTATGTAATAACAATGATGAGGAGGACTTGTATGAATATGGCTGGGTAGGAGTGGTGAAGCTGGAACAGCCAGAATTGGACCCAAAACCATGCCTCACTGTCCTGGGCAAGGTAAGCACCCAGCCCTTCAAGTTGCTGCCTTTCTGGTTGGTATTTTCCTCTCAACCATTTCCCCAGTGCTTCAAATACAGTAATACCTTAGTTCATGAACACTTCTATTTGCAAACAATTCAGTTCTCCAGCAAAAGTGTTCAGCAGAATTCTGCTTCTGTTTGCAAACTCCACATCTGGTGACATGCACGACCATGGCCATCTTCTCCACACAAACCCAAACACAGCCATCTTCCCCAAAATTGTAAAATGAATTAAATTCATAAAATGAGGTACCACTGTAGTTGATTACAGGAAAGAGCCAGTCCAGCCCAACTCTCCCTCATGGCTGAAGTTGCGTGTTAAGGACTCAGACATGTTTTGGCAGCAGACTGTTATGGTGTTCATGGGCTCAGGGTCTGAAGGAGGCTGCTGGCCTCTAGTGTCTGCTTGCAGCCTTGAGCAAGGTGCTCCCCCTCAAGGAGTTTTAGTTTCTTGTCTATAAAATAGGTTGATAGTAGACTTTCACAATACTTTATTTTATACCCTTGGGGCCAGATGTTTCAGAATTCTGAGATTTGGGGGATTTAGAGGGGTATTATATTCTATTAAGTAATCTCCAGGGAATCTGGGACAGCACTCAGTAATGATACACATTCATATTTGTGTAGCAAACCACATGGATATTCACATTAAGCAGGATAGCTAAAAGCTAAATAGCTTATGTTAGTTCAGGGCAGCTTTGCCTCCTAATGAGTTCAGGTCCATTAAGTTTTGCTGCCAAAAAGTTATGGAAAAACTTTTGGGTTTTAGAGCTTTTTTGGTTTTAGAATGGTAGACAGCAATTATGGTCCTGTTTAGAACTTACCTCATACAGTGGTTAGGAAGTGAGATGAGATGCAAATGCCTCGTGCTAGAGTAAGCCTTCAAAAAACATTTGCTGCCATTGGCTCTTGTCACCCCATTTAGAAGTACTAAAAAAGAGTTTTTAGCCAAGAGGGTCAACATTACTTTTGACTGCAGTATAAGATAGAGATAAATTTACTTTGGAAAACCATCCATCAAGGACCTTAAAATATAAAAGGTAACAGTCTGTTTTAAAGCAGATCATTTTGTGAAAAGTTCAGAGAAAGTTACTTGAATTTTTGGTCGAAAGAAAGGTGGTATCCTCGAAGGGTAGTATTATGGCCTGGACATTTTTTATATTCTCAAAAGCTGCACTTCTAGGTACTATGGGAAAGACTGCTGGAATGGGGTGGGGGTCTGTCCTGGTTCCTCATGTCGTAGGCTCTCTTGGGAGATCAGGTAAGAGAACAGGTGGTTTTGACTCAAAGAGCCAAAGAGACCCAAGGAAGCTTCCTGCGGATGTCTCCTAAATCACCTCTGACCCAGAAACCCTCACACATCTAATTTGTGATTTTTGTGTCCCTTTTGTTTTCAGGGTACTTATCAAATTTCCCTGCCTTTTTATTGAAGAGGGGAAAACCCAGAGGAATTATTGCCCATTTGGCTTGCAGTTCACTAAGTTGAATCAAGGTGTTTTAGGTGGCTCAGGCTCTGATATTTCTTTATTTGAATAGTTGACCAGAGCTGCTTAATGGCGGTAGAAGAGCAGCGACACTCTTGAGAATATTTTAGTATTTTCCTAGGAAAAATGCCAGGTACATCTAAAGGGTAGAAACAGTGCTTTCCTTGTAGGTATTCTGCTCCTCATAGACTGTTTTCTCCTGTAAGTAAATCATTTCTATGCAGCACTCAGCTCCTTGGCTTCATTTATTTTGCCCCATTCTGGTAAGGCTCCATCTTTGTGTTTGTTCTATCAATAAATGGGTTGGAACAATGCTCACAGGGTCACCCTATTATTTCCCATAGTTTAGTGGTAGGGGCCCTTGTTGGAGTTGCTTAGAGAATTCAACTATTTCCTCCTCCTGAGACAACCATGCCATGTTTTTACTTAGAGAGTTTTGTATGGTTTGGCCTACTGGCCTGTGAAGGGAAATGAAAGCCTTAGACATATATTGAATCATTAAGTACTTCTTGGGTTTATTCATTCACCAAATAGTATTTCAGTGCGGGGCCTAGGAGCTAAGACTGTGGTTCTACCTGACTGAGCGTAGCAGCCCTTTGTTTGGGAAGGCTGGGGGATGGCAAGGCAGAATTTGCATATGGTTAGTTATTGCTATTGGGTTAGTTGACACTTAAATGAAATCATTAGCAGTAATGCTTGCTTGAGACCAGACAAAGTAAGACAGTTTCACATTTGCTTAAAAACTTGGTTGGTGTAGGAGGTGTGATGAGTCAGTCCTGCCCCTGTTCCCACCCTTTCTCTGTTTCTCATCTTCTTAAAATGTGATTGTTTTCAACTTCAATTTCATTAACTTTGCTAACTATATTTTCTTTTTTCTGAGCTGTCAAAGGCAAGAACAAAAAGACTAGGGTAAAGGATAGCAAAATAATCCTCATGGGCAGCTCAATCCCCTGTAGACAGCATGATTTTCCTTCCATTTCTTCATTTTTGATGGCTATAGGAAGAAGAGGTAGATAGCAAAGAGAGGCACAAAAGACATACAAGGAGGCCTAGGGATGCAGCTCAGTGGTAGAACCCTCGCCTACCACACCCAAGGCCCTAGGTTCAATGCCCTACAGTGCAAAGAAAAAAAAAGTGAAAAGGCTTAGGGAGAAAGTACAGCCAGGCTATTGGGCTGTGGATGGGGGTGGAGGACTCCTGTGTTGTTGAGACTTGTTGAAAACTACAGAAAGAAGGGCTCTGTCAGCACAACATGCCAGGCATTCAGAAAATCTGTGGAACAGGGGCAGGCTAGACACAAACTCCTCTCTCCCTCCCCATCACCCCCCCTTGGCACCCACTTGTCCACAAAAAACACCACAGGGAAAACCTTGAAATAAAGAAATATCCAAAATTAAAAAAAAAAAAATGCCTCTCCAAGAGTTCAGATACATTTCATTTTAAATGGCAAAAGACATAAACTCATCACCTTGGTTTATTACTGAGCATTTTGAACCTCTCAGAAAAGAACACTATAAACTCATGAAAGAAAGATGATCTATGATCCCCTCTTTCTAATCTTTTCAATTTTGTGGAGGAGGTACAAACTATAGGATCTTTTAGGGAAGCAGAACTGGGGTGTGGGCACCACCATCCCCCACCAAGCAATAGGCCAGGGTGCCCCGCCAAGTCCTGCCTCCAGCCAGGCAAGGGCAAAAGTCCTCTCTTTTTCACTTAAAGTGAAGAGGCTGTTCTAGGTCCTTTGCTTTTCTCATGTTTTGATTTTAGTATATATGCTACTGAACCAAGCACTGTCATATTTTGAGTGTCTGGATCATATTTAAAAATCTCAATTTTCTTTTTTTTTTAAATCTCAATTTTCTAGTTGAGATTTTAGTTATAGCATTGAAGCACAGGCTCCATTACCTGTGACATTTTAAGTCTAGGAAATTAAAATAAAATTGACATTTCCAGGCAGCTTGCATTGAAAAGTAAAGGTCTTAAATCATCCTCAAAGTGCAAGAGTCTATGTTTATGCCTTTGGCATGCATTTTAACCCTTCAATTCAGTCGTTGTCCGTTAGGCATCTTATGGAGCTGCAAAGAATTTAAAAGATTTACTTTAATAACTTCGGCTCCTATGACCCATCAACTTTACAGCAAGTCTCATGGCCCAAAACACAAAAAGTGTGCTGGTCTTTCCAGCAGAGCCCACCTGGTCCAGTTTGGGCAGTTTCTAGGGAGAGTTTTGACAGTGGTCGACAGGCATGGCTCTTTTCAGTTCTTAGGAGGACAATATGAGGAAGTTAATAAAATGTAAGAAAGGTGGGGGATTGCATGTCACAGTGACCTTGCCTTGGCTGAGTGACCTTAGAAAGGTGACTTCAGTTATCCTTGACCTACTCATTTGTGACACTAGGCTAATGCTGCCTTTGTCATTGTGGGGATTCTGTGAGATATTTGTGGAGCACTTGGCTCAGAGCCTGGTGTGTGTCAGTGCCTGATGAGAGTATAAAAGCAGCCATCTTGTGTTGGGTGCCCACAGTGTGCTGAGAGCTTTATATGCAGCATCTTCTTTGGTTAGCAGAATAGTTCTAGAGGTCTGTCCCATTCTTGAGTTATGGTGAGGAAGTTGAGTCCCTGAGAGGTTCTCTGCATAACCTGAGCTGAGATCTGAAATAAGAACATTCTACTGCTTTACTGATGTTGTTTTCTTCTCCTTACCCTCTTTTGACATGGTCAGTTTTTCTCGATAAAAATCATACACCATTTGAGTGTCTCCACAGGCTTGGTCAGGAGTGTTGAGTCCACATAGAATCCCAGTTGAACGCCACTAACGTAAAAGGAAATTTGCTCTGAAGGTCCTGGGCTGTGTCACAGAAGCCTTGTTTGGGTCCTGCTGTTCTTCCAGAGCCAGCTGGCCCCCTCCCCTTCTCTGTACATCTGTTTTATTCCCTGCTCCCTCTGCGTACTCATTGGGAGACACAACCCCCAATATCTCTGGGCCTGACACTTGGTTTTGAGTCTGAAAGATTCCAGAAAAAGGGTTCACTGGCTCTTACGGTTTAGCTCTAAAATGTCACCCAACAGTCTCATGTATTTGAAAGGTGATTGGGTCATGGGGGTGCTGTTCTCATCAGCATATTCATCCATTGATGAGTTTACTAGTTTGTGTGCTGTTAAGAGGTAGGGGCCTGGTCAGAAGAGGTGGGTTGCTGGGGGTGTGACCTTGAAGGGTATATTCTTGTCATTGGCTCCTCCCTTTCCTCTCCACTTACTGGTTGCTGTGGTGGCCAGCTTTCTTCCACCATGCCCTTCCACTATACCATCTCTGCCTTGGAGCCAGCCAGCCATGGACTGAAACCCCCAAATTGTGAACCAAATCAAACCTCTCCTCCTTTAAGTCGTGGTGTCAGGTATTTTGAGCTGTTTTGGGAAATCTGACTAATATACACTGGCCCATCTCGGATCAGATCCTCATCTTTAAGCTGGTGAGCTGAGCTCTAAGCATGGAAATACACTAGAATTTAGCCTATCCCTCCTTCCACGTATGGAGAGGGAATAAGATGTGTTTTCCAGAGAGACCTGGTGGGAAATGGTGTTCGTCTGCCATTCCCTAAGTGGGCTCCTGCTGTCATCAAGTCTTAAATGCAGTCACAAGCTGGTGGGTAATATCCTCAGTTTATTCTGAGTCACTCAGAGAGGATCCGGAAGAAAGGGCCTCTTGGTTCCTGTGTGCTCCATAAAGCAAGACGTCTTCTTGTCCTGCACACAGACGTTGATTGTGATGGGTGAGGAAAGGCTGGTCCACACAGACTAGAAGCGGGCAGATAGGTTTTATCAAGAGGGGCTGTGCAACATAGAGGTATGGGAAGAACATGAAATATTAGGGTAAGGTGGCGGGGGTGGGGCAGAATCTCCAGAACAAGGAAGAAAAAAGGGAACAAGAGGTTATTCAAGGGACATTGAAAATCGATGAGGAAGGAAGAGACTTTCAGGTTACGGAGTTTGGTCTTGAATGTCTAGGTAGCTGGGAACCACTGAAGGCTTCTGATGAAAGGGCCCATGTCATAGGATCCGGCTCTGGGGATGTTCACTTGGCAGGGGCATCTAGGCTGAATAGAGAGAGGAAGCTCAGGTTATGCTCTGCTGCTGCATGTCTCAGGAACTAAGTGGACCTGAACATAATTTTTTTTTTTTAACATTTTGGTGAGGCCCAAGCCAGTGGAACTGCTGAAAACACCTTTTGTTTGCCCTAAACCTTTCCCTGTTTTCATGTGTGAGCAAATGTGCAGTGCGGAAGCAGCGTGGCACACTGGGTGGCAAAGAGGAAAACTGCTGTGTTGTGAACAGGAAAGCTGTTCAGTAATGAGCAGCAGGAAACCACAGTATAAGGGTTGACAGACAACTGAATCCCCTGTCCAATCCACCAACCTTCATTCAGCCCTCAGAGTGTCTTGGATACTTCATTGCAAAGAACAAATAAAGTCTCTGGTAAACAAGATGTCCAGAAGACAGAGTCAAAAGAAGTATTTTTTGTGGTTTTTTTTTTTTTTCAGACCGATTGAAGGATGGTACGCCTATAATGGTTAAGAGTAACTAAACTGAGTTTAAATCCTAGTTTCAACCATTCTAAGCTCTGTGTCTTCCAAGTGTCACCCCTCTATATGCATCTACCTCGTTAAGTGAGAATAGCACCTAAAGGAGAAAGAATATATTTAGTATTGATCATAGTTTCTTCTTTACCATATGTAACCAGAGCTTGATATGTAATACAGTGACGAACAACAGTTGGTACATGAAGGAAAAAGAGGACTCAGAAATAAATAATCTAGGAAGGGAACCATTGCTTCACGATGATGAATGGGTTTTGACGAATCTGTCTGAGGTAAGGTGTTTTTCTTCTAGTCATTGTCTCACTGGGTTCCCTGGTAAAAGCCAAAACTAATAATGGGCGTTAATCTAAAAGCAATTCTCAAAATATTGCCAGGGGACCCCAAGGGATCCTCAAAGTTCTTTCCAGAGGGATCCACAGAATCAAAACTATTTTCATTTGCCTTTTTTACTCTCATTCTTTCTCAGTATATGGTAGAGTTTTCCAAGTGTATCATTGTATATGGTGACTTAATCCCTCTGACAACTAATGGAATGTGTGCTTGTATACTCTGTGTTTTAAAAAATTCTGTTTTAATTCTTAAAGAGTAAATATCAGTAGCTATAAACCACATAAACAAAAGTTGTTGGGACCTTTAATCATTTTGAAGAGTATGAAATGAGACCTGAATTTTGAGTTCAACAACTTGGCATTAGGTTCACACTCAAGATCATCTATCTCATAGAGCTTGGCTGAGCTGTATGACTTCTATAAAGTCAGTGGAAATGATTAAAAACTAGAAGACAATATAGGAAATAAATGTAAATGTATTGTCATGAAATGATTCTGTTCTGCAGTACTGGGACCAAGTGAGTATTGGCTCTGACATGTTAGTAATTTGAATAAAACCAATGAGCTGCTGTTTTCCACATTTGATAACAAATAACCAGAGTGAATTAGAAGGACTTAAGTGAAGGAGATCTTAATCTAATTGAGGCTTGCACTGGGATATAACCTTCAGCCTTGACCTTCTAGAACAGGGCTTACCTGGCCATGTTGGACCTTTACTTGAGGCAGGAACTTGAGTAAAACTGCAGAGTTGTTTACAATCCATACAGGTATTGGGGTGAGGATGCTTATACTTCAGCCTACCATTCTCATTTGAATTTTTGGTCACAGATATATATTCCTTGGGATACCTGAGTGCCCTGGTCCTTTACCCATCTCAAAGGGCATGTTGGGACTGAAATCCTTGGCTTAGATCTGCTATGGGAAAGAGACAAGGCAGCTGACTGTCCCAGGGTCTTGAGGTAGGTGATCCACATAAGAGGCATTAGCCTCACCAGGCCTCCTCCAGTCAACAAGGGTGTATTTGTCACATCCTAAGCTCAGGGAACTATGACTACATCTCATGGCTTTGGTATCCTTGGAAGCATTCTCTGACTGCTTGGGACACTTGTACCATCCTTTTAGAGTCTCATTATTGTGGTTCTCAGCCAGGGGCAATGTCTGGAGAGATTTTGGGGTTTTAAACAAAAATGTTGGGGGGCAGGGTGCTACTGGCATCTAATGGGTGCAATGCCAGGAGTGCTGCTCAGCATTGTACAGTATATAGGACATCTCCTACCACAAAGAATAATCTGGCCTTATAAATATGTAATATATGCAATTATGGTTTGTCAATTAAAAATAAAGGGAAAAGAGAACACTCTGGCTACATATATAAACAGTGTTGAGGTATACAAGCTTTGTTTATCATGACATAAATTTTCTTTTCCTAAAAAGACCTCAAATTCCACTTCTTACTCCTTCATTCCCTTTCTGCCCCATTTCCCTTTTTTATAATGACAAGTCCATGGTGACCTTAGTGCTATGTTCCGTGGAACAAATAGTATTATGGTACATTCTTTTCTGTTTCCATGTGAAGGGTGCAGAGAGCCTGGGCTAGTGGTGGCAAACCAGTGGCATGTGTGCCACAGTGGGCTGTTTGTATCATTGAAAGATCTAAAAGTTTCGCCATCACTGGCTAGGTCATGGGGCTGAACAGCCTAGGTACTAATAATAATTCTACTCAGCAGAAGCTGAGTAACTTTGGGCCAAGTAATGTCTCTTTGCCTGTTTTCTCCATATCCCTTTCTATAAAGATAGTTGTGATTATTAAAATAGTAATAATATAATATAACAATAATAATGTATGACAAGTTCTTAGAAACTCAACAAACTTCAGTTTCCTCCGCTTTAAACATATTTCTTCCAAGCAAATGGGAGCACGTTTTCTAGTGTGCACTGAGGGTAGGCTTCTTATTGAGACGGAAGTTTGGAAAGCTCTGCAGATTTATTTTAAGGAGCACTTGGGTAAATGTCTCCCATATTTGGTTAAAAAGGAAAGCAGGAAAGGAACTTAGTAAAAAAAAAATCAGATCAGGAGGAAAAGATTGGCATGGTATGAGTGGAAAAACTCAGGGACCATTTTCCTTTTGTCACAAACTTTTAATTTAGTGCTTTTCATCTACACCTAAATCTTCTGGGAACCTCATGGTTAAAAGGCTATTTAAACACAATAGTTTTTTTTAAAAAACTACATCAGAGACATTTACAGCTGTAAAAGTCTAGCTGAAAACATTATTTGAAACCCATTGCGGGGGGTGTAGGGGTTAAGGGGATTTCGAAGATAGAGTAAGTGAATAGAACAAATACTGTGCTAACCCAAGGAGCACAAATAGCTGTCCACTTCCCTAGAGTGGGAAACCTAGTTTGCTGCAGTCTCCCTTACAGACTCTCCAAACTCTCAATGGCCACAGTGGGTTTATCCTAGACTGCCAGAGTCGGTGTGACAGGCCAGTGGAGAAGCTCATCAAAAATAGCTGTCGAACTGGGTATATTGGCATTTGTCTCTAATTCCAGCACTCTGAGACGCTGAGGTACGAGGATCACAAGTTTGAGCCCAGCCTGGGCTACTTAGTGACTCAAGAAAGACACTGGCTCAAAGTAAATAATGGAGTAGGGGGGAAAGAGGGAAATACGCTGCAAATGCAGCTTAGTGTAAAGGTCTTGGGTTCGGTTCACAGTATCACCAAAAAAAGGGAAAAAAAAGAAAGGACTACTGAATTGTGAATTGTCTACTCCAGTATACAAATAATGTGTGTGTGTGTGTGTGTGTGTGTGTGTGTGTGTGTGTGTGTGGTAGTGGGGATTGAACCCAGGGCCTTCATACTGAACTACATCCCCAGCCTTGCCTTGCCTTGCCTTGCCTTGCCTTTTCTTTCTGTCTGTCTGTCTGTCTGTCTTTCTTTCTTTCTTTCTTTCTTTCTTTCTTTCTTTCTTTCTTTTTTTTTTTTTTTTGACAAGTTACTAAATTGTCCAAACTGGGCTTGAACTCGTGACCCTCTCACTTCAACATCCCACAGTGCTGGGATTAATAGTGTATGATGTGACACCCCACTTTAGATAGGCTTTTATATCTGCAGATAAATAGCCTTTCACCAAGAGGTTCCCACAAGTGTACTTGTGTAGCACCTGTGTGGCAGAGGCAGGAGTAATGGGCGTTTGGGAGAGAACTTGTATGTTATCCTAGGTCACTAGAACTTCAGGCTTTAGAAAAATGCCATTTCTTTTCTTTGTTCCATCTTTTATGTTTGTTTCCTTTCCAAAAGCACTATATTTTATTTGATAAAAGGTACAGGGGACCTTTTTTGGTGTTTCCCAAATCGCATATTGGGCTTTGTGTTGACTAATTTTTTTTTCTCTCCTAGTTATAAAAATAATAGTTTCAATACATTCCAATCATTCTAAGTACTGTTGGATTCAATTTTAGTTAACCTAAGGAACTTGTGCTGTTTCTTGTACTGTATAAAGGAACTTGGCCATTGCTATTCCATATTAACCTGTGGGTATAAATTTTCCTAAATGTATTGACTCTAAAATGTACCTCAGAGAAAAGAATATAGAATATGCAAGGAACTTTTGTAACCATCCATTTCTTTAAAATCAAAATTTAAAGTGTTTATATTTACGTGCTTCATTTTGCATCTGTTTGTAAGCATAGTAGATGGCTTGTAAAAATCAGGTATTTTCTTAGTGCTTTTCTGTTTTAAATTCTAATTGATAAAATCTTAACATTTTTATGACTTCTAATTTTAAAGGTATACTCAAGTTTTATAGCATTAATTTATTTTACTATTTCAGGTACTATTTGAAATTTTCTGGTCCCTTTCTTTGTCTTATTTTTGTGTATAAACAGTATAACCAAATCACTAATTTTATATCCTACTGCCAATAACAATCTAGTTCATATAGTAGATACTAAGGAAGTATTTATTACATGAACAAATTAATTATGGAGAGTTTAAAAATAGAAGGAAAGAAAACTATCTTTAATTCTACTCCCCTAACACAAAGGGTTAATTTCCTTTAAGTCTTTTTCTGTGTTCTAATGTAATTCCTAAATGTATAAATGCTGACCTAGCCTTTTTAAACTAAATGATAGCTGGGCATGATGGTGCACGCCTGTAATCCCAGTGCTTGGGAGGCTGAGGCTGGAGGATCGCTGTGAGTTCAAGGCCAGCCTGGGCTACATAGCGAGACCCTGCCTCAAAAAAACAAAAATAAACTAACTAACTAAATAAATTGTATAAGCTAGTCATTTTACCAATTTATTATCATTTTCATAATCTATTATTTTAATGGTTGTTTGTATAACATGATGAAAGACTATGCTATGATTTAGTGGTGCCATTTCCCCAGAGTACAAGATTGCTTATTTTGTTTCTAATCTTTACAAGTAAGCTAAACTGAAATCTATTTATGTAGAATGGGCTTTTAGGTTCCCCCAGCTTTGAATTATTTCCTTAGTGTAATATTCCAAGAGGAGATTATAGATCAAAAGTTACAAACTTTAAAAAAAATTACACTATTGATATAAACTACAGCAAAATTTCCTCAGTTTACCCTTCAACTCCTGAGAAGTGAATCATTTTTTAAAGAAACAATACTGTTTTGTTTTGTTTTATTTTGTTTTTGATGCTGGAGATCCAACTCAGGACCTTGTGCTTGCTAGGTAAGCACTCTAACCGCTGAGCTAAATCCCCAAACCCCTGTTTTGTTTTTTTGAGGAAGGGTTTTGCTGTGTAGTTCAGGCTGGCCTTGAACTCACTATGTAGCCCAGGCTGACCTCGAACTGTGGCAGTCCTCCTGCCTCAGCCTCCCCAGTGCTGGAATTACAGGTATGTGCCACCATGCCCAGCAACTATTATTAATATGTTTATTTTACTAAAGTGAAAGATTAAAAGTAGTACTTCATTGCTTTCATTTGCATGTCTTTCGTTATTAGCAAATATTAAATTCCAAGGATTTTTCTATATGTTAGTTTAATTTCCTCTCATCAGTTGTCTGTTCTTTTTTACTTATTTATGGGTAGATCTTAAGGTAGTATTTGCGTGTTTGTTTATTTTGGATGCTAGAGATTGAACAAATGCTAGGAAAGCCGCTCTATTGATAAGCAATATCCCCAACCCTTTTATATTTTTTGATTTGAAAGAAGATCTTGCTCAGTTGCCGAGGCTAGCCTCAGACTTTTGATTCCCCTGCCTCAGCCTTCTGGGTAGCTGGGATATAGGGACGTGCCATCACATCCAGCTTAATGTAGTTTTTAAATCGTGAGGTTCAGTTCCTTGTCATCTAGAATTTGTTGTT
This sequence comes from Hystrix cristata, assembly GCA_004026905.1. NCBI lineage: Eukaryota > Metazoa > Chordata > Mammalia > Rodentia > Hystricidae > Hystrix > Hystrix cristata. Next base: position 32,368 of record PVJO010002353.1, on the reverse strand, counting down.
TGAAGTGCTAGAGATTGAACCCAGGGCTTCATACATGGTAGGTAAATGTTCTACCACTGAGCTGCAACCCCTCCCCCTGGAATGTTTTTAAACTCATCCTTTTATTTGCTTATTTTGTTTGTTCCACTTTCCTTGATATACAGAAGTCTGATTTTTGTTCGTTTTTGTTTGTTTGTTTGTTTGTTTGTTTGTGACAGGGTCTTACTGTGTAGCCCAGACTGTCCTTGAATTCAAGATCCTACTGTCTCAGCTTCCTGAGTGTTGGGTTTACAGGCATGTAATTACTGTCTTGCCTGGTTTAGAAGTTAGAAATTTTTACAAAGTCATCATTCCTTCATAATTTCTTGTTACTTCAAACTTACTCTATCCTCTCCTTTACAAACCTAGAATCATCTTATCCTTTTCCACTTTTTCTGGTTGTTGCTTTTCTTTTAATATATTACACCTTTAAATCTCTCAAAGCTTATTTTAATATGTAATAATTGGAACAAGTAAGTAGCATCCTTCGAAGTTCTCCCAGTACCCTCTAGGTTGTTTTCCTTCATTCTGTATATTTCTCTTCTTTTAAAAATATATTCTGTTCTATATTCTCTAATAGAGTCATATTAATTTTTTCCCTTTTGTGGCTAGTACAACACTTTATTTTTTTTCTTGTTTTAAAGCATGTATCTCCATAGCTAAGTGAACTATACTTCTAAACACATTGACAAAAAATCACCTGTAAATCAAAAAGTAATGTCTGTTTGTGTTTTTCTTTAGATCAGTGAGTTATAATTAATCTTCATCCTCCCTCTACCTAATACTTCATATCTATGCCCTGGACTCTGTCAGCATTGGAAATTATTTTCAGAGTCTGTGTTCATTCGCAATTTGCATAGTCAAGTTTTATTCCGCCCCACCATGCACATATCTGTGTACCCACACACGTATTTTGTTTTGTTTTGTCAATGTTGGAAAGGTATATCGTGATTTAAACCAGCCTCAAAACCTACTTCGACTTCTTGTTGCCCAAGATTATTTCATCACTGAAACTTTTATGCCCATTTTTATCATGGAAATATGTTTTTAGACAGTTGGATTCTATGTAGAAACAGAAGAGAAAGCCCTGATCAGATTGTTTTATGTGAAGGTTTAAAAAAACACAACATGTACAGTGGATTTTAGTTTATTCGGAGAATTGTGCAACCATCACTACAATCAGTTTTAGAAAATTTTTATGTAGCCTGGTTATAAATCCCTTATCAGATATATGAACATTTTTGAAACTCCAAAAAGAAATCCCTCACCCTTTAGCAATTAAATCCCTACCTTTTTCAGTTTTCCCTCCAGCTCTGGACCCCCACTAATCTACTTTCTGTATGAATTTGCCTATTCTGGGTATTTCATATAATTGGAACTATATAATATGTGGTCTTTTATGTCATGTTTCTTTGACTTAGCAAAATGTTTTCAAAGTTTGTCCAAGTTTGTAGTATGTATCAGTGCTTAGTTTTTTCTCTTCTTTTGTTCCCACTTCTTGTTATGGCCAACTGTCCCACTGTATGGACATACCATGTTTTATCAGTTGATGACAATGATTGCTTTCACTTTTTGGTTATTCTTATTTATAATGCTACTGTGAGCATTTGTGTACAAGTTTTATGTAAGGTATAGGTTTTCATTTTTCTGTGTACCTGAGAGTGAAATTACTGAGTCATAGGTTTAACCTTTTTAGGAACTGCTGAATTTTTTTTTTAATTGATTGTAACATTCTTCATTCCTACCAGCAGTATTTGAGGGTGCTACTTTCTCTACATCCTCATTAACATTTATTGTTATCTCTCTTTGATTTTCCTGCAGAGTATGAAGTAGTATCTCATTGTGGCTTTGATTTGTATTTCCTTGATGACTAGTGATATAGGTCATATATTTCAGGTCCTCTGGGATTCCAATAAAGAGTTCATTCCCTTTCCCCTTAAATGCTTTCAAGTGTTTAGAGGATTTGGAAACATTGGTCTGTCTGCAATACTGGTCCCTATCCTGACCCACCTTCTAAGATTCTTTGACTTCACCTGGGACATCTGAACCACAGTAGTCTCCACATGGACAGTGGCGTGCTACTTCAGTTCCAGTTCAGTAGCTGAATGGTAGGGTTGGGGATTTAGCTCAGTGCTAGAGTGCTTGGCCTGCAAGTATGAGGCCCTGAGTTCAATCCTAGCACCCATAAATAAATAAGTAAATACATAAATAAGTAAATACATAAGTAGGTAAGTAGTTGAATGGCTAAGTTAAAAATATGGAAAGACAGGAGAGCTCCTCTCCAGACTGCTTTTTTTTGTTTTTAACCCAACAGTGATTCCAGAATAAACAACCAACCACTTCCTACAATCCAGAAAGTACCTATGAATGTAAATGTTCCTGCTAACCAACTTTAGCGGAACTGATTTGTTATGAAATTGTCTTAGTTACTTTTCTCATTACTAAGACAAAATACCCAACACCCACAAGTTAAGGGAGGAAAGGTTTATTTAGCTCACAGTTCGTAGATGTTTCAGTCTGTAATCTGATGGCTCCAAGGCAGGGTGGCATGGCAGAGGAGAAACAGTTCACAGCAGGTAGAAGGCAGCAAAGCAAGCAAGGGGCCTTAGCAGCTTTTTTCTACCCCTTTTATGTTCTGTCTAGGCTCCTGAAATTAGGAAGGTGCCAAGCCAAGCAGTGGACTGGTTTAGTAATCACCCACCCTTAACCCTTGAACTCTTAATCCTAGCATTGCACCATGGATCAGACACACACTGTATATTCAGCCACTTCTGAAAAAGCCCCACCTATAACTGCATAAGATTTTGTTACATCTAGACAAAGCCCTAACAAAGATTAAAGTTATATTCTCTCAGGTCTAAGTAAGGGAGCACAAGATAGTCTATCAAAGTAAAGATAATAGAAATGCTGTTTTGAAACCTAATGCTACAGAAAGGATGTAGGCAGGTGACAGCTGTCAGTAAGCCTCCCACCCCTGCTGTGCTTTTAGTACCTTGGAAAAGAGAACAGCCTGATGATTCCATTTTAGAATGTTTAATAACTGAAAAAATGCTTTCAAAATAAATTTTCTTTCAAAGGCTTTCCGATAAGCACCAGACTAAAAGTAATTCCTCTGATATCTGGGCCCTTGTGTCTAAGAGGTAGTGTAGATGTCTTTAGGGAGAGGGGCCATTAACTAGGATTTTGTGCTCCTAAAAACACCAACAGGCTGTGCAGGGCTCTTTCCTTGAGTTTTGCCTGTAAACCACAGCCCTATTGGAAGGTCTGACATCAGACCATTCAGCCTTGGCAAGTGTCAGCTTCGAAAAGTGCCCAGCTGAAACAAGAGCTGATAGACAGGCGCACATGGCAAAAGGAACTGGTTGTGTGGTGGCTTCATGCCTACTAGACCTGAGACTGTTTTCTCAGATTCTTTTGTATAATGCCAGAACACTAAAACGAAAAAAAAAAAATGTAGCGATTACTGATCTTTTCTGTCGTCTGAAGTTTATCTAAAATACTTCTAATTCTGCTTTTTGCCTTACCACCCTGTTCTGCAGTCCTCAGTCCCACTGCTGGTATTATAATGCAGTCTGCTTTTATAGAATAGTTATGTAAAAAATAAATAGGTACAATTGACTACCACACTGATCTTTTACTTGGCATGAAAATAGACATGGACTGTACCCAAAGAGTCAAAATAGAATCCATTTATTTTGCGAAAGGACCGCCTGTAGAATTGCTTTCAATCGTCCACATAGCCCTTACAATAACCACCCATCCCTAACCGGCCAGACACATGCAAAAGAGACAAATCTAGTGTCCACTCATTTAAGAAATGACTGAGTTGTATAAAATTGTATCTCTTACCAGCCCTCCCCTCTTCCTGATCCCACTGTGCTATTGTCATCTTTGCTTAGGTTGGAATCTCTTTTATGAATAAAAGAAAATGAGAAAATTGCCTGTTTTAGGCAAGCCAGGTGTGTTTCAGAGATTTAGAGTTAAGAAGTCAAGTAAATATTTTGGCAGCCCAACAAAGGTAAGAAAGGGAGAATGCACCTAATGGGCTTCTCAAATTACAGGCCTGTCCAAACACCGCCTTCCTCAAGAGAGGCTGGTCAGGGTGAAGCCTGCCCTGCTCACCAGCAGCCAAGCCTACTGGAGAAGTGGGCCCACTTTGCTCCCTGGCCCTGGCCCTGAGCCAAATAGGACACCCTTTGACTTTGATTCAGTCTAGCCCAAGAGAATAGATCTCCTTTACAAACACTAATCACATTGCTTCCTGTTCCTCGTTGGGGGAAAAAATCCCAGATAGCTCCCCCCTGCCCTTTAAATAGAAACTGTGAAGAAATGAGGCACAATGTCTCAGATACCCTCAGATAACAGGGAGACTTTTTCATTGTAACTTCATCCATCTGAAGAGTCAGGAGGCAGACGGCTATGAGAGGTGACCTAGAAGCTACATGTGGCAGGGCTACTGGTCTTTGGGGCTCAGGACCTGGCCATCCAGATACACCCTATGCACACCAATTTAGGTGGCTTCAGTTTTGCTTGGTTTAAAAATAGAGACCTCCCAATAGGAAGGAGCTCAGACTTACCAATAACATGTCTTTTTTTCACACTGTGCTTTGTGTCTCTTCCAACAGAAAGTCAGACATAAAACTGCCTCTCTTCCTTGCCCTCCCCCAGTGGCTTCTACTAGAGCACCTTGGCGGGGCCTCATCCCAAGGAGGGCGGGGGAGGAGGGAGGAGGTGGTGGCTGCTCCTTTGATCACCTCCCGCCCAGTTCTAGGCCCCACTGCCAGCCGGCCAGCCAAAGGCCTGGCTCTACTGATCTGATGAGGTGCTGAATAGGACCCTTGGGGCAGTGACGAAAAGAAAGCCTCAGGAATAAAAAGGAAACCCCGTGAACTTACTCTGCCTTCATTGGCCGGATTTTCCTACGGGGAGCCGCTCAGTTCCTGCCAGCCTGGAGCGGCTGCCTGCCCCTCACCCTGGCCCCTCCTGTCTCTGCTTTTCAGACCTTGTGTGTGTTTTGTGTTTAAATCACTGCTGCTCTCCTTGGTTCTCAGACTGGGAACCCACTGTGCCTGTTTCCATGGTCACTGGGAAGCTCTTAGTGCCATGTGCTTCAAAGGAAACCGTTCCCTTCCCAGCACTGCTGCTGCCTGCCCCAGGCAAGTGCACAATAAAGTAGCTCCTCTGAGCCAGGCCCGTGACCCATGCTTGCCAGGAGGACCTTGTCTGTGCCAAGTGAGGCTGTTCAGCCTCACAGAAATACCCCTCAGCAGAGCATGTGGATGTGCACATACATGAGTCCTCATATGCCCCCTTGCAGATTTTTATAGCATATAGAGATTATAGATTGGTGAAAGAATGGGTTACTCTTTTCTACATCCTTATGTTTAGTAGCTTTCCTAAAATTGATGAGCAAAGCCTAAGCTCCTTATCAGAAAAGAGGTGATCCGTTTTAGGGGTGAGAAGATGACTTGGATTGGGGAAGGTATAGAAACCAGAGGACAGGTGGCTGTGCCTGTGTGGCTGGGGTGAGGAAGGAACACCTGCTCAATCTTCCAAGGGCCAGGGATGCCTGAGCTGTTGCCCACCAGGTTGAGGTTTGTTTTTGCATATTTGTTGAACAATGATGGGGAATGAAGCTCCTGCATCTGGCTAGAGAGAAAGAGGCAGTGGTTTTGTGATTTTGGGGGACTGCTTCATGATGATGCTGGAGTTTAAGGCTGGATCTTAGATACCAAGCCTATTCCCTAGCTTGGAGCTCACCATGATAGTTTCTGCCTTGGGCTTACTGTGCTGCAGAGCATGTGTGTGGGAAATTGTATTCCCCAGTGTTACTGGGATCAAGGTGCTTGTCTTTTTGACTGGGCTGCTTTGCCTTGATGTTTCCTTTCCTTATCATTCCTGGTACCTTATCAGTCTAGGCTGCCTCTCCTGTTCCTGATGTTGGAGTGCAGGTGATTCCTACAGTAGTCTTGCCATCTGGCTTTCTGTGTTTGTGGTGATGGGAAATCTGGGGCAGTTTCAGGTTACTTTTTATATTATGAGAAGAAAATTCACTTTGGTGGTATTAACTCTAGTTCCTACTTCTCATTCTTCTGAAAAGTTTCCAGAACTTACAGATGTGCAGCTTATAGTTTGTTACACTAAAATATAAACCTTTTTTTTTTTTTCTGGTGCCAGGGCTAGAACTCAGGGCCTTGTGCTTGTGAGGCAAGTGCTCTAACCACTGCATTAAGTCCCCAGCCCCTTGTTACACTAAAATAGTACTCTGTTTATCAGTAATATTTTGAGGGTAGATTTTGAGAAAGTCTCATCCCAGGAATTCCTGCATTCCCCAGGATTCTTTTCTGTTAAAACATGCATTCAGAGCCCTGGAAGTCATGTACTTGGCATGCCTGTGAAAAGCAAAATGAAAAATGGTGCTGGCTCTCGTAATAATAGGTATCATGTTTGTATCCCTACTGCGTGGCAGGTGTTTTCACACAACCACAATCCTTGCAGTATCCCAGGAGGGAATGGTAGGAGATTGTTCTGTTAATGCAGGAAGAAGGGTGTGGAATGATTTAAATAACGTGTGGTCATGCAGCTGGTTTTGGCAGAGGTTAGTGGGAGCCTAGGACTGCCCCCTGCCTCCTCCTTCTGCTCCTTCCAGTGAGCTCTGGAAGTGAGGACTCCTGGCTTCAATGAAAGGCTATCAGCAGTTGTCAGATCACCTTGTGAACCGTCTAGGAAGAAACATTTCGTTAAATTTAGATACCTGATATTTGGGTACTTGGGAGCCTTGTCTTAATTTATTACCAGGCTTTCCCTTTCCTTTGTGTTGATTTACCCCTTCCATAGACATTTGTTTATTTCTTTTTAGCAAAAATATCTGAAGTTGTACCTCTCTCATTTATATGCTTAAACGATAAGGAAAGGAATAAAAGAAAGGAATAATTTTTTATGTTCAAAAATGTCATCATTGCTGTGTCCCATTTGGTGGACAGAGTATGTGTTCTGAGCTGTGTTCATACTCATGGAAGTTGAAGACCATAGTTCAGGGTCTAGCGGTGGCCACATAGCTGTGGTGTCTTCTGGGGACAAGTTTGTCAGCTGTTCCGTGCGTGCTTTCTTGGAGATGATGGTATTGTTCACTCCATGCCCTAAACTAGTCCTTCTGGGATTCTTTGTCTAACTTAATTTGAGAAATTAGTGGTGGCATGATTTGCTTTGGCTCACTTAGGTGCCAAGTATGTGTCTTTTTTAACTTCATTCTTTTTATTAGTACATATTTGTCATACATATTGATTTACATAGGGAATTTGTACCTGTATATAACACATCTCAGTTCTTTTTGTCCCATTCCTCTCCCCTCCCTTCAGTTCTTCTTTCCTTCCTGATTTACACAAGCTTTGTTTCCATTTTTTTCTAGTATGTGTCTTGAAGAGAATAAGAAAGAGGGAGTATAAGTTCTGATTCACTGGGGCTTTATGTCATTTTGTTCCCCCAGTGTCAAACCTGTTTAACTTGAAGGCTGAAAGAATGAGTACCATTTCCTCTTTGCATGTTCTCTGAATAGAGCTTTATGGGGAGAGGAATGGGACCACCTCGGTTGCATTCAGATCTCTGATGTAGGCAGGTACGTTGGTGTGGGCTCTTGACTTGAATTTTATGGTTCTTTAGAAGAGAGTAGTGGTTTTTCATCATTTACACCAGGGACAGTGGCAATTCTTAGCACTCACAACTGATTCTCTAGTTGAGGTCTCTCTTGTTTCCTGTGTCTGTGATAATCTGAGTAGCCACTTGATCCTTTTTGTTAGCCAAGAAGGTTTGTAAAGCTGTTGGACTAGCGTTTGTAATTTAAGATGTAGGCATATCCAGGATGTTAAACTTATTGGGTGTCTCAAATTAGAGCTATCCAGTCACTTCTTTAACTTGGGCGCCCTAGTTCTTTGGTGTTCAGCAAGCAGTTTTGGCATGCCCACACAGTGCTTCAGCCACCCTCCTGAGCGTCACAGGACCATCATGGAGAGGGAATCAGGATGAACTCCTTCACTTCTTGGCTTGGACATCACTTTTTCCTGAAAGTTTTTCTAGACCAGTAGTGCATCAGCAGGGATGCTCTACAGAAGAGATGAAAACTCCGGCTTTCAAGAATCAATGGGCACCAGGCATGGTGGAGCCCACCTGTAATCCCAGCTACTTGGGAGGCTAAGGCAGGAGGATCCCGAGTTTGAGTAATTTAGCAAGATCCTATCTTAAAATAAAAAGGTAAAGGGGGCTGGCACTCCCTGGGTTACGTCCCCAGTACTGGAAAAAAAAAATTTTAACAGCTCAGAATAAGGTAGGAATGGAGGAGGAGAGTCCAGAAGTGAAGCCAGCAGGTGCATAAATTTCCCCAGAACCAGTCTGAGCAGGCAGCAGAAGATCCCCTTGATAAGGAAAGTATTCCCAGAGAGAAGAGGAGCTGGAGGTGGAAGGGAAGGGAGTGGAGGGGAGGGGAGCAGGCTCCCAGCAGAGGGAACAGGATGTGCTTACGCCTAGAAATAGCTTGCCTATTTCTGGACATTTCTATGGTATTGCTGTAGATTGCTGTTCTGTAGCAATTTAAGTAAAAGAGAAGAGTAAAATTTTGTATGTATTAGAGACCTTAAAACTCAAAATCTAAGAGAATTTCTACATGTAGGAACCAAAATGGTACTTGATAGAGCTTGCTAATCAACAGAAAAAAAATACAAATAAGGCTGCAGTTCCCCCAGCTGTTTGGTGCTAATTCTTTCACTGTGCATCCCTCCCACCCCTTTTAAAAATTGTGAGTAAGGAGCCAGGGGCAGAGCTCTGGTAGAGCACTTGCCTGATATGTGCTAGACCCTGGGCTCAAGTCACCAGAACTGCAAATGAGTGGTACGTGTTTGTATTATCTAACATGTATAAAATATATAGCGTGAGATTATATAAAGAACTCAAAAAGATCAAACCCCCCAAATTTAAAGACCCTATCCAAAAATGAGCACCTGAAATGAATAAACATTTCTCAGATGAAGAACTAAAAATGGCAAATAAATATATGAAAAAATGTTCAACATCATTGGTCATTCGAGAGATGCAGATCAAAACAACACTAAGATACCATCTCACTCCAGAAAGAATAGCTATTATCAAGAAATCAACCAATAACAAGCGCTGGCGGGGCTGTGGGGAAAAAGGAACCCTCCTGCACTGTTGGTGGGACTGTAGACTGGTCCAACCACTGTGGAAACCATTGTGGAGATTCCTCAGAAAACTACAACTAGAGGTTCCATTTGACCCGGCTATTCCTCTGCTGGATATCTTCCCAGAAGAATTAAAATCATCATATCACAGTGATATATGCACAACCATGTTCATAGCAGCACAATTTGTAATAGCTAAGTCTTGGAAACAACCTAAATGCCCAACAACTGATGAATGGCTAAAAAAGATGTGGTTTTTCTACACAGTGGAGTACTACACCGCCATAAAAAAGGATAAACTAGAGTCATTTGTATGTAAATGGATGTTCCTGGAGAACATACTATTAAGTGAAATAAATTGGACACTTATTAGTACACATCGAATTGTTTCTCTGATATGAGAAACCATAAATGTAAATAAGGACAAAGGGGTAGAATAGATATTTTGTTTAAAAAAGAAAAAAGAGAGATAGTAGTCAAAAGAGAGAACTAGATAGGGAAAAGGGGGATAAAGACGAAGGTTAAAAGAAAAGATGAAAGGGGAAAAAATAGTAAAGTGTAGTTACACTTGTTGCAAATAGGGAGGGGTGGGTGAATGGAAGGGAGGGGAGGGGAAGGGGGGAAGGGGGGAAACCAAGATGTATCATGTACAGGTACAAAATAACTATGTTGATTATGATCATTATGTATACAATGTACCAATACATGTTCTTGGTAAAAAATAATAAAAAAATATATATATAGCGTGAGATTTGCCATTTTAAGCATACAATTTTGTGGCACTAAATATATTTACATTATTGTGCAGCCATCTCCAGAACTTTCTCATCTTCCCCAGTTGAAACTCCATACCCATTAAACACTAACTCCCCATTTTTGTCTTCCACCAGAAACTCCAGAGCAGCCACTAATCTACTTTCTCTTTCTCTGGATTTGCCTGTTCTCGACATTTCATATAAATGAAATCATAATATTCGTCCTTTTATGACTGGCTCCCTTTACTTAGTGTAATGTCTTCAGAATTCATTCACATTGTAGCATGTATCAGAATTTCCTTCTTTTTATGGTTGAATTTTACATATTGCATTGTGTATGACACATTTTGTTTATCCATTCATCTGTTGATGAATCCTTGGATTGTTTCCACCTTTTGGCTGTTATAAGTAATGCTGCCATGAACACGAGTGTACAAATGTCTCTGAGAACCTGCTTTCAATTCTTTTGGATATATCATGTACCCAGAAGTAGAATTGCTGGATTATATGGTACCTCTATGTTTAATGTTGAGGGAGCCACCATATTGTTTTCCACAGTGACTGTACCGTTTTACTTGCCCACCAGAAATGTACAAAGTTTCACTTTCTCTGCATCTTTTTTTTTTTTAATTTTATTTTAGTGGTACATTTTCGATGTACATATTGATAACATTCATTATTGAGGATTTGTACCTGTACATGATATACGTTGTTGCTTCTGTTTTTCCTGTTCCCCTCCCCTCACCCCCTCCTCCTTCCCTATTTACAAACGATTTGTTTCCATTTTTTCCTTCCATTTCTTATTTCTCTTGTCCCTCTGTTCCTTTCCCCCTCCCTTGTTCCCTTTCCCATTTGGACATTTTCTTCCCTTTCCTAATATAATACATTTTAGTCTTTATTTACACTTCAGTTTCTCACACCAGAGAAACTATGCGGTATTTTTTTTTTAAACCAAGAACATGTATTGGTACATTTTACATATAATGGTTACGTTCATCACATTTATTTTGTACCTGTACATGATGCATCTTGGTTCTCCCCCCTCTTCCCCACCCCTCCCCTCTGTTCCCTCCCTCCCTATTTACAGCAGGTTTATTCATCATTTTCCATATTTTCCCTTTCCCTTTTCTTTCCTTTGTTGCCTTTCTGCTTTTCCCCTTCTTTCTTTCTAGTACTCCTCTCCTTTGTATA